>JAQFXM010000610.1:0-45434 GCA_034693345.1 Entomobrya multifasciata | reverse complement strand
TATGACTCGCCACACATTGCTCCAATTCGATGCAAAGAAAAACGCGATACGTATACATACATTCATCTACGTACTCAATTTCATGACTTGTCATGACTTGTTTATATTATAGTACTTTATCATGCACTATATGCTGAAAACAATTGGTGGTTAGTCAGTGATTGCAAGATGAATGATAAAAATGGCATTTAAAATCGGGGATCCAAATTCTTACCAGATTGTACAGAACACCGGTATCAAAATCGCAAATCGGCATTTTTATTCGTTATTTACAAGCATCTATAAAGGAAGGTAGTGTGAACAGTCCGATTACTTACCTGAAAAAACAAAACAAATTATGTATTAAGTACGTTACAATTTTCAAATTCTGATCATTGGCAATTCGAAAGGGTATTAAGGTAGGTTAATATGTGATGGATATAAATCGAAAAAATTGAGGTATTAGGCTTCAGGCTTCGTCCACACTCAAAAACAAAAAATTCAGAAAATCAATTTCAATACTTTTCGTGTCTGGTGACTTAAGGCATCTGAATAGTTAGTTTTTAATCGACGTGCTTTTTTGTGCATATTCTTGCTTTTATTTTTCGGGAGTTACAAACTGTAGTGTTGTAGTTGTAATAATGATTAGTAATCATCTCTTCAAGTAGCAACCAGACCATATCATCGAAATTTTACAACTATTATAACCTCTACTACTACACTACGCTCGTCATTTTTAAACGAAGTGACATGACGTAAACATGAATTAGTGAAGCATAAAAACCTAATTTCAAATTCGACAAGCCCATGTGACAATAGCAATGCATTACACAAAAGGGTTGCTATCAAAGTGGCTGCCTAACTAAAAACGAGTCAAGTAGTATTTTCAGATGTCAAACAAGAAAAGGAAGTTAAAACTGTGTGACACATTTTTCCCTCACTATTCAGAGCATTTTAAAATGACTTGACATGACGAAATTTCGATTGCATGCATAATGTGAACAGTTGTCATTATTACACTTTACAAAGTGTGCCATTCTTTTTCTCCACAAACATCAAAACAATTCTACGTACCGTTTATCAAAATCTCGTTTATTCTCACCCTCACCCGTAAATCCTATCGCAAGTTTCGTTATATAATAGCGACAGAAGCAACTAAGAAACAGATCATCAGGCACCAACAACTTACACACAACCTGAAAATATATCATATCAAATCTACCAAGAAACACTCATTTAAAAAATGATGCTCCTTCATTCTCCTAAAATAATTTCGGTTCATTGTTTTTTTCTTGAGATAAAGCTGTTTTCATCATTTTTCACTCCCATCATCACGAGATAAAATTGTTTCACATATTTTCACCTTGTTTTTCATTCTCTTCCCGTTTAATTTCACATGCCACGACAACATTAAGTACTCGTTTAGAAGAAATAAACGTTTAGTTTTTATTGCATTAGAACAGGACTTTTAGTGATGCAATGATCTTTGGGTGTCCATGGGCTAGAAAACTCAGCAGGTATCTTGTCACGACCATGAAGGAACAGTAAAGTTATACTAGAGTAGCCTTTTTATTATCGTTTAACTACCGTATTTTTTGTGAGCTGCGACTACCCGTGTAGATTTTAATGTATGTTGTAAGTTTATAAGATCCTCCTCTTGTAAAGTCATTACGACAAAAACGACAAGTGAACAAGCATCACAACAGAAAAAGTTAACTTTTCATATAGCATCTTGACTATACAGTCCACAGCACATGACACGTGTATTCGGGTAAACAGATAGCCTTCCCGTTACGTTTTTTTGAGAAGGAGGGAGAAGACAAATATAATCGTAGTTAGTAGAGTAGAGTACATCAAAGAAGCATTGGGATGCCACTTGATGACTGCTTTCTAAGAAGTTTTCTTTAACTTCATCTTCATTGGGAAAAGTTTGGCCTTCAACTTTTTCGGGTCTTTAACAGAATCGAAGTTGTTTTTGTGCGTTTTCTGTCATACTATTCGTACATACACATTGTACTGTGTACGTGTGTGTGCCTATCAATATTGCATGATACGCACACCCAGCTCATTAGTTTCACTGTCAACTGTTTGCACTTTAGGACGATGTAAGAAATTTGTCTTTTACGAATGCTATTTCAATAATGGACTTCTATAACATGTATGCATGTATAAGAATATCATATTATAATTAATGGAGGATGACCAACGAATGGAGTATGATATGCTCATAAAGTTATTTGAGCGTGAAATATCAATATTTTCCTCATTTTACTAACTTGCACTTTAGTTGGAAAACTCCAGTCGTTATGATCAAAAGGTTCTGCTTACTCCACGTATCCACGTGGCTTACTCCTCAAGGGGCTATTTTCAGTTTTCTACAAAGAGCTTCATTTCTATTTTTACTTTTAACTTTTTATTATTCACCTACGCAAGTTATTTTTAGTTTCAGTGAGGTGTATTTATTTACAGTCTTACGTTTTTTTTGAAGTACTACTCTTCTTACAATGTTTGTCGTTGACTTATTTTTAAACAGTCCTCAAGGTAAAGAAAACACTTTTCTATAATCAGATCCGGTCACACAAGGCAATACGCAACTGGACATATTTTACCCACAATAGTGACTGTACCATTTAAATAGAAATCTATAAAAAAGCGAAAATGAGAAACAAGAACAAAGAAGATACCATCTGATGCCATTTCTCATAATTCATTCATTTTCAGCGTTCATTCTCTAGAGTCTGCTTATCCTTTATCCATACCGCACCGCCAGCTTTACCTCAACCGCCTCCGCATCTAATACCTCATCTTTTTCTCTTTTTTATTATTAGACTTTAGTTCTTTCTTGTCACAGCGAAACTTCTCGTATAGTCTACCTATAAAGAACTCGGGTGAGTATACTCGATGCCATTGTTCAAACCGACCAGACTTGGCATGGGCAACATTTTTTATGCTTGTATTATGACAGGTAACGATACACAATGGACTCATCATTGTGTAAAAAGCAACTGATCGTGAGTCATTCTCCCATTACTATACTTTGCCAGGTTTTTAACCTTTTTCATTGAAAAAGGGAAAATAATAATGGTCCATTTATTGTTTGTATGTGCCGCAGCAGCCTCCTCCTTTGTGTCATTTTACTTACATACATGCAGCAGAGACAATACAAAATACAACCGACAAAGGCAGCATAACTTTCTTCCCATTGAACCCGGAACAAAAAACACAACATTCAAGTTTCTCAGAAGAAAAGCTCCTGATACTGCTTTCTCTTATTTTAATGTATTTCCTAGAAAGACAAGCAGGCAGAAGAGCAACCCCCTTTTTATAAACAGATATTTGGATAGTCATCATCATATAGTTTTCTCTACCTTTCTTTTTTCATTCATATTCTATCTTTTTACCTGAGAATAAAAAAGAGGAATCATTACTCTTGTTCGTTATATAAGTGGAATAGAGCTCCCTTATGGCCATCATCATTATCATTACATTATTCTTCCCGAGAAAGCAGGAACACCAACCAAACATTTTACATTTTCCCTATCCAAATATACCAAGCCGAATAACTTTACAAATCGCTTTACCACCAGTACCGCCACCACCACTACCGTTGCTTCCATTATCTTTAAGTTACGAGCTTTTTGAAACAATATATTGATGATAATGGGTGTAGGAACGATGCAGATAGAGAGAGAGAGAGAAAAGTAAACTCTTATGCTCATTCACTTGATTTCGCCAGAATAACAAGATATTTTAGTTTATATTCACGTACACACGCCAGAGTAAACATGTTCATGTTTCCGTGTAGTGCGCACTTGTACACACAAGTCATCAGGATTATTATGTATTTTGTGATTTATGGATCATTACTTTTGAATAATAGCGAAAATTGTATAGAAGATGAAGCTGATACAGTGTTCCGACCGCCAGCAAAAGTGTTTTACTTTAAACCAGCACTCTTGCCAAAAGCTAGGCAAGAAAATAAAAATGATAATGGGATAAATTGATACAAAATGCACTTTAGGTATTTGGACGTTGCTCTTACTAAAATATAATCATGATGATTGCAACATTTTATTATTATTTTACACGGGCGCCTTTTATTGACTTGACTGCGCTATATTATCATATAAAGTTTAGAGGAAAAAGTTGGGTTTTAAAGGGTGTATCTCTCAATCCAACAGGTTTACAATACAGAACGTTTATAGAAACAGTTACAATAGTGAAGAAATGGGAATTCGGATATGATTTTAAGACCAAGGTATATTTTGAAATTGCTGGTGCTGGTGGTTTCATTTTCACGCAAAATTTAAGATTTTATTGTTATTTTTTTACCTCTACCTAGCAGAAGCAGTGTAACTTTTGAGTTTCAACTTATTTTCCTTTTTGATATTCAGAGAAAAGATAATAAAACTGTTTTATTGTTGAAGCGAGAGGAGCATTTTGTTTATAATCCATAATAATTTGCTGCGTTGCTGCACTCTATACCGCTATGTATGTTTCTCTCTTGTACATTATAACATTTTCCCTTTTGGCAACTTTAAAAGGGAAAAGTTTACCTTCTAGATGTTAATCTTTTTCTTCCTCTTTTTACCCTTTCTTTTCTCACAATAATTATAATGGGTTTGGAAAATAATGAGAAACAAGCAAGAAAGAAAACTTAAAGGACAACTCTCACCCTCTCTTTGCCTGTCTGAACCTTTCTGACATGTCAGGTTGGTTTTGCCACTTCAGCATATCATTACTCTTACCTTCAAAATCTCAACAAATAAATTGTGAAACAAAAGAGCAATTTAAACAACACAGCAAAAAGAAAAATACACGATGCCGAAAGTTGCAGTGGTGGCTTCGCATGGAATAATATTTGTGTGTGATGTAGTACAGTCAAGTGTGTATGTGCGTGCGTGCGTGCATGAGTAAGGTTTTTTGGACTCTTGTCATAGTCATTCATGATACATTTTGCGTTTCTTAGTTTTTAAAAGAAAGATTTAATGCTTTCAAACGTAAGGCCAAACGAAGGTTGTAGTGGTGTAAGTGGAGGAGGAATATTAATGGCAGCCGCATGGAAAATGAGAACTCAAGTTTCCCTTGACCGTTTTCTTGGAGAAAATTCAAGATAATATCCGTAGGCTCTTATTCCTTCTCATCTTACTCGAGTTGCAAAGAGCAATAATATCTTTTATGTGGAGATACTGAGCAAAAAAGTAAGTAAAAAGAAGCAGTTGTATGCGTAGGTTTGCCGAAAAGGAAAGGGAATAGGGAAGTAGTAATCTAAGCAACAAAGTAGTATCGTATCGTACATACTTCTTTACAGAGTAATAGATAGGTTAGGAAGGTATATAATTTTCCATACAAAAAATTAGTTACCACCAAATATAGAGTAGTGGCACTACAGTATCAAGTTCGCTTGTTTTCATAGCTTCTTCCAGTGTAATTTTTTAAGAAATAAAAATATATACTTTCCTGTCTGCGGTTCAAGCACACAAGATTTCCTTTCTCATTCTAAAAACCTAGCGACAATATTGCAGTTAGAAGAGAAGAGTGCCATAGTATTCTCCATTCCAATTTTACCTTCCTCCACCACCATCTCATCCTCATGTTCCACTGAATGAACGTGAAAAATCCATGTATAATTTATCTCAGCCCAAAAAGCCAGCCAACTCTTCTTCTACAATCAGGGAAACACTCTTGACTTGAGTATTGAGATTTTCAAGCACACGACGACCAACGCTGATTACCTTACCTGATTGCAAAATAACAAGCAACTCAAAACTTACTTAACGAGGCGAGTAAAACCAAACCTTTTCGTTTTCTTATCCTTAACTTAACTTAGCAAAAAACAACAAGTAATCACAGTCTAAATAAATTAGAGGTTTGTTCTTCTTCATAGTGTTCATTCTACAACTTCTATCTCTATCCAATATCCTTTTGAAATGCTATATATTTTTCAGTAATTTTTTTTACGTTGTAAAATGAAATTCTAAATCGTGTCTCTTTGATAATGAGAAAAGGTAAGGTAACGCAATAATAAGTAATAGTCGTAGTTGTAATAATAATCATCATTTTCGATCTCCTCCTCCCTTCGCCTCTCTAAGAAAACAGTATATTGAGAATTGAGTCGAAACTCGATATTATTTTGTAATTTTTAAACTTAACCTCAGTGATTGAATACAATATCCCTTGACAAAACAGGCTGACTTGATCTGAGCAAATCATATTCTTAGGTTTTCATATACACGCTACAAAATGATTATCTTCAAGTTTTTTTAAATGACAATATGCAATGTGTATACATGAATTCATGTATAAGCAGGCTGATATGTAGTTGTTAGTAATGATATTCCTTTCACATGACGTTGCCAAATATCGATTTTCAGAATTCATTTTAATTTTATTTCTCGTGTTCCACCTTTCTTATCCCGCCCTTATATCTTACACATTTGGTTTTTGTAAGCAAACAAAGAATACTGGGTTTATGTTTCGTGCAATAAAAGTATTACCTGCAACGAAAAAAGTGATAAATGGTGTATCTCAAGACTCATGTTTGCATTCGTATTTTCTATTGTTTGCTAACATTGGACCCGCACTAACAAAATGCTATTAATATCATGTCTCCCAAGTTTAAAAAATCACCTTATTTACACGACAAATTCAACACTTAAGCGCAATATTCATGCTAACAGTATTCTGTAACAGTATTCTTCCAACTCCATCATCTGCAATAAACTAACATGAATATCTAATGACTTTTTATTACATGCATATATTTATACATACAATATGTAAATATGCGTGTGATCCTGCCCACTTCGTCTACTTTTATCTTTTACTATCACGTCCTGATTTAAAGAAGGGACAAACTTATGCGCAAGCCTAAAACAAAACTGAATTCTGAGAAGCCAATAATGATTACGAGAATAAGTTAAGTCAACACAGGAGATTCATTTAGAAGGGCGATCTACATATGTAATATACTTCGTGTACAACAATACCAATCAACGGAACCAAATCCCTATTATTTTTGCATCTCCGCGAACTCTCTCACTGCTCAATCTTCTTATTACAATCATCATCCTCTTTCTACTTTCAAGTTAAATATTATGGTTAGTGTAATGCCAATAAGAAACAGAGCTCAATGTAAATGTTAGGTACCTAAACAAAGCTTCTTCAGCTAAAATCAACATGATGTTGACGCTGATGAGCGAGTCGTGATTACAATATTACTCTTTAAACATTGTATAGTCTTTGTAGAATATCTTAGCGTTTACTTTATGGCTGATCTCTATTGATTCCATTTTCTCTTTGTTTCATTTCATATTTACTCTTTCTTTCTCCCTTTTTTGTTTTTAGATTTTTGTGTTTGCTTCATCAATATCGGAACTTTTGATTTTCATTTGCGTTTGAATTAACCTTGTGACCCTTTTTTAAATCTATGATAATATAAAAACCAAACCATCATCAATTGAAAAGATGAACTAGGTACTGCCTGTAGTACACATCACATCCTATATCCTCCAAAGTTCATTTACATTTTTTCTGCTTCTATTTAGAAGTTTTTTCTCCATTTATTCATTGTCAATGTTCAATTTATTATTTTATTATTCAGGGGATGATAAATGGGAAGGAGATTATTAAAGGCCCATAAAATCAAATGAAGATAACATTTTCAGATAAATGCTGTCGCTCCTCATCATCATCCAAAAAAAATGTAATTTTTAAAATGCCAAAACATTGTGCGCATAGTAAATTAAATAGGTTTGGTCTAGTGAAGGTGCAGCAGCCACAGAAGCAAGAAAACCGTGATACGATATTTATTATGACCAACCAAAAAACCAATGCACTGCAATAATAAAAAACACCCCATTGCAACACTGTTCATATATCTGGCGACGACGATGATGTTGATGATGATCAAGACGATTTTACTTGATCATGCATTTCTATACCATGCGGGGAGCTGATTGTTCATAAAGTCTAGTGTATATACAACCAACTTTACGATCAAAGTAAGTGTACCTACATGATTCCTCCTCCTCTACACTGCACTGTGATTCTATGTATGATCCTTGCAAACTTTTAGATTTTGATTTACTAGAGTAAAATAAAAATTTCCCTCCTTGCTGAGAAAATAATAAAATAAGTCTACTCCCAAACGTCACAACCTGTATAAATTTTCAAAACATGCAGTCTCCACCGCTTTTCACAGAAAAAAACACTGCACCATGAATTTAATTTGATTTGTACAGGTTTTTTTTGTCTTGATCGTGAATGATTCAAAAACTCAAAAAGCGTTATTATGTGCACTCTGTTTACTCAGTTTTCTCCCACTACCGCCACCGCCACCACACACATATTTTTCGTTCTCATAACATCGCATATCATAACACATTTTGATTGTTGTTTTATAATGTCATAGTCATACCAGACACACCTGTCAAAAGATATACATCGTCGTTTTTCGTTTTGCACGTAGAAAGCGGTTCATGTCAAATGAGCATTTCGGCCAATCGGATAGAATGAGTAACACCGTCATTATCATCTTTTGCCACCATCTCACGCCATTCTACTTTGATTATGATTAAGCTACACAGCCCGGTTAGTTTTTTGGTATACAAAGCAAGAGTATTTTACATGTAGTTTACCAACACATAATATTTTCATCAATACTACTAGATACATTTTTATTACGAAGATGAATCGAGTTATGCGATTAGTTTGTCTGTCTATCTGTCCGTCTGTGCAAGCTCTAACTTTGACATCCTTCAGCCGATTCTCTTCAAATTTGGCACATAGACTCCTCAGGTCAAGGGCTAATGGTTTTCAGCTTCCGGGGTCAAACCCCCTGGATGCAGGAGGGGGGTCAAAGGTCACATGTTGGCTTGCGGGCAAAAACTTTTTATTGCATTTTTAGATAGAGGGTTAAAAGAAGATCAACTATTGTCAAGGGATCACTGGTCAAATCCGACCAACGGGTTCACCAAGGGTCAACAACTAAAAAGTACATGTCATTGTATGTCAGTCATCATTCATTACCACATATGACATGACTTGTCATAATAAAGATTCATGATTCATCTTCGTTTTTTCTTCATGTCTTGACATGACTTGTTTTTTTTACTGATCATACGGCCAGATCAGATAAATAGCCTAGTCGATTCTCTCCATCATCATCATGCCTACGAAATAGGGAAGAAATTTACAAAAGAAAAAGCACTTATTGCATAGATATTATACTTGTACACCAAATACGGTAAACGTGGCACTACATAACAATAAGATACGTGCATGAATAGTTAGAGACTTGTGCATGTGTTCATTATCAACTAAACTGGCTATTAAAATAATAATGGCACCAGTGCAGCTTGAAGTTAGTAACCCAGACTTTGCACACTGAACACACTCAATTATCTATCTTTCAGGAAAAAGTAACACCAAAAAAGCAAAACCAGGTAGACAACTTGGCACTTTGGTTTGGTACCTTTTGTAGCTGTGCAGTGATATGTGTAAAGTGACGAGACTAGCCTCATGCACAGCAGAGAGAACGCCAGAATTTAGCCACAAAGGCCAGCAACACAAGTCGGACTTACTGACCGACAGCGCAAAAGAATCACGTACTTTGGGGAAATTTAATGAATAAAAGTGGAAGATTGGTGAAATGGTAAATTAACTACATACAATAACATACCTCAGAGCTTTTTTCTCTGAGTGAAGATGAAGAATGAAGACGAAGGCCTACATTATTTAATTGAAAATGTGAGTCTGTGAACTTCTGTGTACATTTATTATTTTGGTGTGGCAGAAGCAGCACCAAGTGAAACGTGTAATGGCAATAATCATAAGAATAGCCCACCATTATTCATTGTCAGGCCAAGCATGGCAGAATATTGTGAAGGTAATTTAACGACTTTTTACAAAGAAGGTGGCAGACGAGAAGAGCAATGCAATGTAGGTTTGTGTACATAATAACCTGACTATATGAATGTGAATGTACCTATACACAACACTTTTCGAAGTGGCCTCAATTACCTATAACATTACAAATGACCTGTCCGTTATTCAATTCAATTTTTTACAAAAAGGTAGACAACATAGCTGAGCTTTACTTCTATTGGCGAAATAATAATATTACCGAGAGAGAAAATAATCGGGTTTTACGATTTCAATGCTCACCTTTTTCATACAAGATTGCTTTTGAAAAGAAGAAGCATCATCTGCCTTTACTCTTCAGCTCTATTTAACTTCTTTCTCAACACAAAATCATTACAGTCATTATTATCTTCATCGACATCATCACCACAATAGCATTTCTAGAGTATTGGCATACTAAAAGTGTAAGAATACACTTTGCCGTGTGCCATATCGATCCATTTCTTCAATTTGCTTTTTCTTCTTGGCTTTCCTCGAAAGGAAAGATTTTTCATTCAAAAGACGGAACTGCTGTTAGTGGTGGTGGTTGTCGAAATCATGATTCATGATGATAGTGGAGCATCATCGAGCATCAACATAAAAGGTAAAAAAGAGGGAATGATGATGATGAAGATGACGTAATGTTGTTGATGGAAAAAATGAGAACAAAGTGAAAAAAGAGAAGAATGCCAAAATTTTCTGAATGCCTGTCAAAATTAAAAAAGGAAAGTGGAGAAGGGGAAAAGGATTGCGAAATATTTTGGAAGACAAGCTGCTGCCATTATTATTGCTCTTCCTCATTTTTAAAGCTTTTTTAACAACTGCATTTTTAGTAGAACATCAGCACCAAGCCCCCACCTAGATAAATGATTCCTTTCGGCTTATTGTGGTGGTAGCATTCACCACACTACTACCATCATAATAATCATCTTTCGTTTTCAATATTTATATGAGGGACGAAGACAGGTCAAAAACTCTTAATAATACGGCAAAAAAAGCTGATACAGCATAGTAAAAGGTTTTGCAAGATTGCAAACCGACTAGTGACCTCTTTAAGGTTTCTATCTTCCAGTAAATAACAACGTTCGTTAATAATATACCTTTCATATGTGCGCACATAAAAATTCAATGAAAGTTGAACAGTGTCGATACATTTTTATATTTTCAGAACATTGCGGCATCATCATAAGCAAATGCCGCATTTTTTCTATGTGTTGATGCTGTACATGGTATAATCTAACACTTTCTCGTATGATAATTATTCAGGCTCAGATCCCTGGAGAACTCTCCATCCCCGCACATTTTTCCATAATGCATGACCATTTCATTCTAATGATAATAATTTGGGATAACTACAGGGAACACGCCCCAAAAGAGCCATTGTCACAATCTCAATTCCATGCATGTATTCTTCTGATAAAAATTTATCAATATGTCTGTGTATAACTTAAGGAAAAGATAAAAATATGCAATAATGAATTATAAGATGAAAAATCCTAACAGGCCTCGTACGTCCCAATCAAATCAGAAACGACGGAGTCGAATCCTCGACAACTTATTTTTATTTATTCGCACTTGCATGTTTATATGGCTAAGACCAATAAGAAATGAAAGAAAAAGACAATTTAAGCGAAACGAATCTCGTAAAGCTAGCGAGAGACGGTTTAATAAATGGTTCGATTTATTTCAACAAACAGAAGGCGGTTTCCGCCCCGCCACCATGTCTTATCGAGTCAACATAATTTTCCCATAATGGTCGCGTCTAATCTGCAGTTGCTACTACGTTGCCACTACTTTGTTCAACTCCAGTCCTTCCCATAAGAAAATTTCAAACCATTAAAAATGAAGGACAGTAGCGAATATACATACAAATGCAGCTTACTGATAAAAACGGACCTTTTATTACTACCGGGATTAAAAAGGCCAAGGATTGCTGCAGTATGGGATATCTGGATTTTTTACCCTACCCGAAATACCCACCATCATCATCATTACAACATGCAACACAGCTTTCATCAAACTCCCTCTTGCTCGTCATCTGATCTGATTGTGAATCATTCCTTTTTCATAAAGCAAACTTAATTCAGTCAGCCAGTGCATTTCCCCATCAACACTTCACTTTCCTCCTCCGGTCCACTAAAAATCTCTGCTTCCGTCCTCCGTCCATTAAATTTCCCACTTGATCGTTTCCATTCACTTCATTCTTTTTTCAGATCGTGAGAAGCAGAAATGCATTTTATTTCTCCTTCTGCTTCAATTCCACCAAAAAATTCTGATATTCCTTTCCCCACAAAAAAACAAATAAAACCCAAGGAAAAATCAATGCATTGTGCAGTGTTGTTGAGCACACGACTCGACTTGTTTCGTTGGTGTTGTCGTTTGCATCTTTTGTGCTCTTACAACCAACCAAGCAAACAATGTCGTAAATCCAATCAATCGGTCTATCGTGGTAGCTTATTGCTGGTTCATGGTTGTACAAATACAAAGTACAACATTTTTAAAAAATCGAGTTTTTGAAGTTTAAAAATGAACTCAAATGCTGCTACTCTATTTGGTTTTGTCATTTGCCGGAGGCAGGCAATTATTTATAAGGATTTTGGCATATAGAAAGCCCCATGTGGTACACTATATGCATGTAAAATTATCCCATTCAATCCTTTCTACAAGGTGATCTCAATTGTCCCTCGACTCGACGAACAACCTCTAAAACAATGCCTTGCACAAAACAACTCTCATTCTCATCCATTTTACAAGTAATCAAAGAGGCTATAACAATTGACATCATTCAATGTGACGTTCATTTTGGCTTGGCTTGCAATTCTTCTTCCATTATTGCTTCTTCTCAATTAGCAGAAGATAAGAAAATACCACTGTGACTCTGTTGAGATATATACATAAATTGATATGCTACTCTGCGACCAATGAAAATATTGAATTGAACCAAGTTCAATGTTGCAGAATGTCTTTACTTTTCATTACACAAGACAAGAAGTTGGTCCAAAGCTATTTTGATCGTTATTGCTTTGCGTTTGCCAAATGGTTGTACATTGTATTTACAATTTGCTTATGCCATACGAGACAACAAATACACCACACCAGTGCAAAGGAACAGAACAAAGTCAAAATGTCTATTGTAATTGTAGCTGTGCTAAATGAAGGGTGAACGATGTATGTCTATCTCTAAAAGAGAATCTTTTCTCTTTCAGTCATTCGAACAAACTTGCATTGTACGAAAAATAACGAAATAAGGCACAACACAGTGTAAAAAGTAATAAGCATTGAACAATGAACCGCATGCATGTGATCTTGTCGGATATGAATGTTTTCTATGTGCCTTGCTTTTCTGCTTGTCTGTGAGAGTGATGTTGACGTTGTCGAATAATGATGCGGGCCAGACACACAGACAAGTTCAATGTTACGTTTTTTACACTTTCAATGCGCAATATTCATTTCTCTTCTTCTGTAATGTTCGTATGCAATTGTGTTGTGGATTTTCCTTTTTTATTTTCCATTACATTTTTCATGTGACATGATGATCAGGATGATGGCAATGCAGAGGAAATGCGTATGCATACATGTAACTCTATTGTATATTTTGGTGGCGTAAAACGATTCGATTCACTTGCTTACTCATTCACTCTGCTCAACTTTTCCTTCTCCCTATTTTTCTGCATCAATTGTAGAATCATGCATGATGATGCATGCACATGGCATATTTGATATTTTCCTCGAGGCAGATATCCTCTCTGCAACCCAATGGTATATGGAAATGAGGATATTGTGTATTATAAATGCGTGCGTAAGCACAACAAGAAAAAAATGAAATACATTTTGATGAAAATGCAAATGTTGTGTGAAGGATGGTAATGGAAAAGATGATGATGCAGTGGAGTTTGTTGTGTTTCTGCCTCTTGTTGTACAAAAGAACACCCGTATTGTATGCGCAGTTAATGCATGTATTTGCATCTCTCATCAATAAAATTCATCTCAATTCAACCGTTTATCATGATCATCGTTGGAGTTGTCATTAAAGTGCGTAATGTGTGCTATCACGATGATCATGGTAGTGATCTTGTGTTTATAACGATCTTGCTAACTTTGAGTCAGCAAGTGAATGCCATTGCCACACGAGATTCTATATATGATCCCTCAGAGAGTAATTAATACAAGTTTGCATTCAAAATATAAAACTAAAAAATCTAAGGCATGGTCAACGACACAAAACGGAATGTACATACTGTCAGTTCAACATGAAACGCAGTAAAAATGTGAGTTATTTTTTTAACTCGTTCCCAGAATCCATATAACACGAAATAAGCATGACCTAAAGAAATGACTGCAATGTATTCTTTTGATGGAGCGTCCATCATCATAATCATCTCGTCATTATTACAAAAAAGCTAAACGATTATTAGCCTGTGGAGATTTACAATGTGCATGCATTTTGCTGACGAGCAAACGACGGGAAGGGATGTAATGGGCCTTCCCTTGCCGTTCTGCCCTGCCTTCTCATCTTTTGAATGGGACAAGACGACATTTTAGTATGCGATGTACAGTAAAAAAGGAAGGTCGAGTATTTATCAATGACAGTATAGTGTGCTGAATGAAAAGAGGAAAAGTGGTTTCGTTTAAAAAATTTAAATTAATGCTGTTTACAGCAATATATCTGTGAATCAGTGGCTTAGACCAAGCTTAACTGTTTTCACGAAAGTTTTTTTTTACTTCATTCAACATTCTGAGCAACACCATTAATTTAATTTTGAACGCACACACGGGCATATGAACAACAATGAACACACTTTATTTCATGATAATTGCTCAATTTACCTACAACGTTGCGAATAATTTTAGTAAGGATTAATGTGTTCATTATTATGAATGGGCAGTAAGGCGAGAGTAACAACAGCTGAATAAAAATTTACATTCCATCAGTTTTTGCCCATTTGCCACATTTAAAATGAAATGAAATATTACCTAAAATGCTGATTCTGAGGCCTGCATATTAATATTAAATGTAATTAAGTGTTTTATATGAACCAGTTGGAGATGCAAAATAAAAGAATGCTTAAATCAGTAGTATGCAGTAAACAACATCGTTGAATTCTCTCTTTGCAGCCAAGTCATTGCATGGTTGCTGGTAAAGAGTAATGCTAAATGTTGTTAATTTCAGCAAACATTTCAGTCATGTGTCAAATTAATAAATAACTAGCACACCTTGAAAATTTAACAGCAAGTAGTAGTAAATGTTGCCGTTTTAATTGGAATTATAATAGAAACAGTCTATTTTTTAGCGTATTAAATACATTGAAGAGCTTTCAATCAGATTTAATTCATACCATTTTCAGTTATCGGCAAGTTAATTATCTTCAAACTAAAATTTAAAACATTTTGGTAAATCGACTTACCTGTGAGTACAATTCAGTCTGGTTGATGTACCGTTGCAGCATTTCTTAAGAGGAGTTTTAATTAGTGAGTTGTAACGTCCAAAAAAATTAGTTGTCGAATCCATTATAAGTTATAAGATCCGTGTGGACAACATACCGATTAAATAAGAATAAAATTCCTTATATTTTGGTAATATTAGTATAGCTACTTAAGCTGAAGGTACTCGGTGATCCCAGTTTGGATTCAAAATTTATGTAGACTTAATAAACTTAAGTAAACTTCAATAATGAACATGGAAGGCATGTGTATGTGATTCATCCTTTTTCAATTATAACATAACGTAGTGCCGAAATACTATGTTATAACAATGTCAAATGTAATCCTAAATAAGCAGAAAAATAATAATCCAGCAAACACCAGCAGCCGTGCGAATACATCATCAGTTTATATGATTAATGTAAAAACAAGATGGTTTGCCCTTCTTTTGTAAAGTCTATGTACGTGCCAGATGAGACACTTGAAAACAGGATGAAAATGAGGGAAACTGGGAAACACTTTTCCTGTGTTACGGAAGGATTAACAACTGGAGGCGTACAACGTAAATCGTAACAGTAACGTAGCTTATCATTGTCCCCAAATGATAAGCATTTCTACGTCCTTTTTCAAACGTTAAGGTATATATATATACATCTCAATGTCATCATAAATTCTTTGGACTTTTAGTTTCAATGATTTTTAAGCGTGGTCACGTCACGTTGTTTTATAAGCAAGCTAAATAATAAGACGAACGAAGCAAAGATATAAAATTATATATTTATGCTTTGTTTTACATGTAAGTTTATGTATTACTTTTATCTCTTCAACAAACATCTTCTTCCATCTTTCACCGCCGCACAACACACCACACCACCGGATAAAAATTCCATATTGTCACCCATCCCATATATTTTTCTCAACATTTGCTGTCATCCTTGTTTTACATTGTTGTTATCAGACCCGGAAAAAATATCGGGTAGGGTAAATGCAATGTAGGGTCTATCTCTCGCTTTTCTTCCCTACAACACTCATCTCCACTTTTTCTTCTTTTTTCTCTCCATTTCCCTCTCCTGTTAATTCAGTTGTACGTGCATACGTACCAGTAGCATTTCTACCGCACTAACTGTGAGCAGTTAGCATTGCCACTGCCGCGGAAACAGATACAAGCTGTGCGATGCACTTCCCAGTGAAAGTGAATTATTTCTCGGTAGATTTTCCCTTTCTCCCTTTTATCGTTACCCTGCTTGTTTAGATTTTTTGGTTTGTCAGCTCAGTTTGAATTCAGCTGAGGCTGTGTTATGTTGTTACAGTGTATAGTATAAAAAGTAACAAAGATGTTCGAGTACCCAACCCTATTTTTATCCAACAAACTGCTGTATATCCTTCTTGAAAAAATACGTAATAAGACAAGCATATCTATTACTTTTTCTTGGGTTAGGTGCACCACACAAAACAATGTATACACAACAATGCTGATATAGATCCATATATGGATTTTGCTATTCTTTTTATTATTTCCATTGCACTTCACCATCATCATCACTAGAGTAGAGATCTTCATTCCCCATTTTTCTTCTTCTTTTTCCCATTTTTCTCATCTACGCTCATCTCTCCCCATTTTTTCTTTCCCACACAGATCCGCAAGAAAAAAACCCAGCCACACTTACCACTACACATAATATTCTATGATCGTCATCATCATCGTCATCATTGTTTATTATATTACAACACAAAAATATAAAATATCACTGGAAAGTTAGTACGAACTATCTCAATCATAAGCCATGAGTATACATCACATCCAAATCCTCGAAGAAAACAGAGGAAATGCAGAAAATGGGAAAAATCACTTTAAAAGGTTGTTTTTTGGTGGAGAGAAGATGTAAATAGTATAGTTTTCTTCTTGCAGTGCATTATTGCATTTTACGATATTACGCTCTGCTGATGATACAACTATGCAGCTTCCAACTGCATTCATCTCTCAACTCACCAAAGTTTTTTTTACTTGTCTTTTCCTGTCTTCAAAAATGAAATATTTCTAGGCAAGATGTTAGAGAAGAAACTTTTTGTTACTTTATGTGACAGATCAAAACAACTTGGCTGATATGCAATATTATGCAGTAGTGCAATGTCATAATGCACTCTGTTCCCAAAAAGTTGTGTAATATGATACCCCAAAACTCAACAAAGTTGTGTGTCGGCTGATGATGCGATGGTTTTTGTTGTTCCCTGCAAGATGAATATAATATGATCCACATAAATATATCAAGTGGTTTAGCGACTGACTGGCTTGGCTGGCTGAGTCATTCTTCCTTTTCTTCTCGCTCCGCTAAGTAAAGATTCATCATGATCATCAGTTCATTTCATATCTTTTTCCTTTTTGTTTGATTTAGCTCCACTGGAATTTTATACAGATGAACTGGGTGAAATTCAGAAAGAATAGGAGGGTTCATTTCCTAGGATAGCTAACCAAATTCACTACTTGCTGATATGCGACAAAATAGAAGAACGTTTTCATTACTTTCATAGCACACCAGTTCACTATCCCATCTTTTCTTGAATCTTGACTATAATCATTTCTATTTCGTTTATGAATATATTTTTATCTTTTCTCATGTGTCATTTTAGTCCTGGAGGATTACATAACGCCTAATAACATTAAATATTCATATTTTTCCATTGTAATAATGACACGATGAAGGAATCCATGCGGAATTTATGGAAGATAGTCCTATACCACACTGAATTAGAACGGAACTCTTTATTAAAAGCAACAACAGTAGAAAATGTCATTCTTTCTTCTTCCTTTGCATCAAAACTGAATGAAATCTCTCCCTGACTGGTATTATAAAAAACTCTTTATATAATTTAGCTGGATATTATTAATACTTTGGATGTCATAATTGCATTACTGTAATCATCTCTTTTTCAATAAAGGCTTATTAGAAGTAGCACACAAGGTATACACTCAGGTAAGGTAGTTCAGTCATCATAATCGTACCACTGCACTGTCATCCATCTTATAGGAAACTACACTGCACGTAGCAAAAAAAATGTTGTGGCATCCTGAATTCTTAATGTTAATACCCTTTTTTCTCTCTCGACAAGAAGCTCTTTAAATGTCATCTCTCATTTCATACCAGGGTTCATAGCGAAAAGTTCAGCTAAAGAAATCAATTTTGTAGGAAGATAGCTATAGGTGGGACCAAGACCAAGAAACTACATACTTGTAAAAACTGAAGAAGAAGCTCCCAGACAAAACCAGAAGACGAACAAGATAATAACATTATCATTATAAATATTATGAAGATCATAATCGTATCATACAACCTAGTATCGCATAAATTTCATGATTATCATCTGAAATGACTAAAAATTGAAACAGTGAAAAACCAGGCAAGCAGCGAGTACAAGTCTTGTGTATAAGACTTCCACATTACTTTTCCATTTAAAAGTATAGTAGTGACAAGAATTACATACTAGCTTTTTTCTGTCCTGGTGGCTTGGCTCTTGGTTATTTAAGATGGTGGATAATGGCAAACGTTATTTCGATAAAATTATTAATGCCACCGCCACCATCCTTTTGGTGCACTGTGCATATAAAACTTGGATAAGATTTTTTTTGAATATACATGACACGTTCGTATAAGACTGCATGCATCTCATTTTATGCGCCACTCTGTCTGTCTTCTTTCATTCTTCCTGGAAGAAAGATAAATGATGTGGACTACATATTTAACTCCTTTTCATCCCCGTGTCGTGCATCAGGATGATGATAATAATATTCATATTATCCTTCTCCTTCTTGGAACTGCGTGGTAAAAGCATGAAATCCATATGAACATTTCTCACTTTTAACATAATGTTGTTGCGTTCAACACAATACTCTTTACAAGAAATTTAAACTCACTCCTACCACAATGCTATCTTTTTCTTTCTCTAAAAATGTCTCTTCTCAGCCAGGCGGAAGGGTAGAGTATTTGGGGCGTGTGATTATTTAACTCGACATTTTTACTGTGTTCTTCCTTTGCACTTGATGCAAAAGAAGGTAGAAAAATGCAGAGATAAGCCATGTGTGTGGCAAAGTCACTGTGCACATTATTACAGGAGAACTTTAAAATTTACCTATATAATACGCAATGTAACATGTTTGCAAAGGGTCTCGTGTCTCGTCATACATACCTATTGCACAATCATCCCCATCTTCATTTTTGTTCATATCACAGTCACAGTCATCACTCGTACAAAATATAACAATACCCACTGCTGCGTTATCATGTCTTCTCTACTTCAGTAGGCAGCTACTATCAACAAACACGCATTTTTCAAACGACTTAACCATCATCTTAATCATCATCACAAACATTTCAGTTTACAAAAGAAACTTCTTATATTTTGTTACTTTTTGTTGCATTCATTTAAATAAATAATTTATGCTTCGATGCGTTCATCTTCTCCTTCTGCTGTACAAGCAACTCAGTTAAATGTATGTGATATGAATGACTTTTATGTAATCGTTCACGCATTTCATTTACGATTTTATCCTTTACTCGACAGAATTGAAGAGGTGAGACGCATCAATCCTCTAGCTTTCTGTGTGGCATGCTATGATGGCAAGGCAATTTTTATAATAAACGATAATGATAAAGACTTATGCACAGTTTTACATACTGTGAGTTTTTCAGATAAAAACGGGGTAGCTCGGTCGGTAGTTGGTAATAAACTAGGTATTTTCGCTAATAGCATTATGATTACTTTATGCAATCTTGAAAATGAGAATACTTTAGACTAGTTTGCTGAGTGATCTGATATTCTTTTCATTCTGCATAAAATTGTAAAGCGTTAAAAGAAGCACAGTTTTTGTAATCATCATGTCATGTTTTGTGTAATGTGTGTAGTACACGCAACGCAACAATGATGGGTGGTGACAGTGTGGATGGAAGCTGTCGATTTTCCATAGCCGGCTCAAACACTAGCATGAATGCATAAAACACCACAGCTCATATGCATAAGCCAAGCATGCTTGTGTGCTGTGTTGTTTAATGCATTCTTGCTAGTGGTGTTAGCCGGCTACGGAATCCTTATCATTACGAGGATACAGCTGGCGGCAGCTTCCATCCACACTGGGTGGTGATGTTGGTGAACAAGCTTTTATTTTCTGGTATACCATGCCATGACAGTATAACAAGCAGAAGCGATAATAAATGAATAGTTCATTCATTTCCCAAGTCAATCATGTCGTTTTTCTCCCGAATGAACTTATGCAAAACAGCCAGTTTCTTGTTTCTGGCAAACTGCATGCTCTTTCCCTTCACTTCTGGTTTACTTCCGCAATGTTGAACAGTCTGAGTATTCTTAAAATATTTAAACTTTTTTTAACCCGTTCCTAAACGTGGGATGTAGACTCAACATTTACTTGTCAAGTGAGTAGAGAGAGTTGCCTGCGAAAAAGATAATTTCTTTCCGTTGCGTTGCAATTTGCATTTTTTCTGCATGTCACTCAAAAACTTGGAAGTTTTCTTGTTTACTTATTTTTGCGAAATACATAGCTTTGCTTGCTTGTTTGTAGTAGTAGCTTGTTTACTTTAAAATTCAAGTGGAAAAACTCTTTTTTTACTTCATCCATTTATAATAATAAGTCAAACCATTAGTCTTTCTACTTGGTTCACTCTACAATTCTGCAAAACACTTATACCCTTTCAACAGCTTTCCTTCAAAAAGTCTTGAGGAGCATAAACACGGCTTAAAGAAGAATTTACATGCATGTTTTTAAATGTCTATTTGAGCGAAAATGAATTTTTGTACAGGCACAAATGGCTTTTCAACAGGTAAAGAGAAAATAAACCTGTAATAACAAGCAAACGCTTTGTTTTATGAATTGTGTCGCTTTAAGATAAATAGAAACTATTATGCAAAACTGAAATACTTAAGTATTTCCCCATATTTACTGTTGCGTATGGTGTAATTTGCGGTCAAACAGCAAAAAGAACATTTCCGCCTGTCAATTCTTAAAAGGCGGTGCGGTGCCTTGTGTGGTTCTTGAAAGCTTTTGTTTTAGGTGGCAACACGTAATTATAGAAGTTGCTTGTTAAGTTTACTGTACTGAAGGCATTTATAAAAAACCTCCCATTCATCGGTCCTCTGTCGGTATGACTGGACTTCAGTGATGTCCACTTAGTGTAGAAATTTTTAAGTGGTTAAAACTTTACGAGCCATTTCCCTAAAATCACGACGTACTTAATCTTTCTTAAAGTTCTTATTTTGTAAGTTTAGAATTACTAGTACACCGTTGAAGGCTGTAAGTAAAGTACAAAAATTAACGGTTTTTTGTTTGTCAAAGCCATTCATGTAAAATATTATGAGATGCTAATGGAATGGAGTTTAATTCTCGTTACGATATTGATGTAATTTCATGATTTTTTGCTCGTCATACGTGTATTATCTGAAGCCAACCTTGTAGAGCCTTATGCATTATGCTTGTTGTATTTAACACAAGCATTTACAAAAAATGTCGTGATGATACATTTTTAATTTACCCGTGCAATTTCGGCTGTCATCTTATATATGTAACATAATTTAATAGCAGCTTAGATTCCTTTGGTTCTTGATGTGCATGAGTAAAAAACAACATCGCGCTTCGTAAGCACGAAAAAATTAAATCTATTTTATATATTGTTGATTCTTGTTTTGTAGCGATGCGTGCAAAGAACTTCTGACAAAACGACAGGATGTCCATGTTCTGTTTTTAAGAGATTAACACTATATGTGAAAAAGACTTTTTGTTTCGTTCGGTTATGTTCATGCCATTTCGTTATGATTATTCTAACCACAGCAAACTTTTATTTCACAGAAAATTCGGTTCCATACATGCGATGCTGTGCGGGCGGTCTAAAGTGTTAACCCAAATTCACACCGTTCGAGTAGATATAGCAGCTATGGCTATAACTGTTTAGGTACTGATCGATAATCTTATGATCTAAATTATCGAATTACTTTTTTGTCATTTGAAATGTCAAAAAAAATCTAATTTAAACCGGCAAAAATTAATATGATTTTATACATTCTTATTCTTGGATCCGCAATATCCGCATAAAGTTGTATATAGGTCTAGTGTGCCACAACCTCCCAACCAAGAATGGTAAAATGAAATTATAGTTGTCATCGAATTTTGAATTTGAATGCCAAAATAGGATAGCCGTTATTTTTTCTAGATTTCATTTTGGGGACTGGGGACGCAGTCTGTTAACAAGCATGCGACTTTGGGTCCTACAGGATTAATGAGTGCATGTCAATATTTATGATCTGAAAAAATTCGCAATATTTTTGTTTTGATATTCTCTAATACCCAAAATCGCATGCTTGTTCAGAGACTGCGTCCCCAGTCCCCAAAAAATAATAATTAAAAAATAACGGGTATCCTATTATAGTTTTGAAAATTTCCAATGACAACTAGAATTTCATTCTACCATTCTTGTGTACAATGTAGAGTACAGATTACAGAGATTCGTTTGTCGCTGCGATGCGCTGTGTGTGGTTTGGGCTAGATGCGGCGGTGGCGTCTTCGAGTAAAATTTAGTAGACAAGTCTACATTGTAATAGCAAAAGAATAATTGTTTCATGAAAATGATTCATCTCTCATCGTAAAAGTCTATACAAGCAGCCTGCCTCAAAGCAAGTAGATCTTTGGATAATGGAGAGAGTGCATAGTAGGCAAAAGAGTATACTTGTGTAGTTAGCTTGTATAAAAACGGTAGTAATAATGACACATCTATAGTCTATGAAATGATTTATAATTATAGAGGTTTTGTCCTAAAACTCCGCCTAACCACACATTTTGCTAACTGTAATTTAACTATGTAATGATATATTATGATATGATATGGGATGTGATCTGGCAAAAGATGATGATGAAAATGAAGAAGAGAGCGTGTGGTTTGGTTGTTGTAACTGGTTACATTATTTGCATGACAGACAGAGGAGACTCACACGACAAGTTGCGACCCAAAATACGCTATATAATAAAAATATGTATTGCAAATAATTGTAATATAACAACAAAAATAGAATTAAATTCTTCATTTTAGCCTAAATCATGCATGCAAAAAACACCAATGTCAATGTGAGGAAAAAACGTGATGAATTTAAAGTTTACAAAGCTTAAAAGGTAGTTAAAATGGATAATGTTCAGTGCTACTGGGCTACCGCTGCGCTACCATACCAGGCCATAAAGGAAAATGGAAGTAAAATATTTTTTTGAATGCATTTTGTTGACTTCTGTATCGTATCTTCAGCAAATATCTACTTTGCAAAATTTTTGATAACGATCGCGAGTAACGCAGTGAGCCACAGTGAGCGGCTTGCTTCACTTTATTAGATGGTAAAGGTCACCAAAGATTAAAGGATAATTATTTTACCGCATGTGCGTGTATGCATTTTAGTTTTATATAAAAATTAAATTTGAATGAATTTCAACGGTAGGTTTACCTCTTCAGGTATAAAACAAGTTGAGCCATAATATTTTCTGTGTTGAAATCGATTTCAAAATTGAAAGTATGCCAATTCAGAAGAAAATCCGAGATAGGTACAGTAAGTGATATTTCTTCTATGAGTACTCTGAGCTGACACGAAGACAACTGACGTGTCAAATATTGAGGTGGCGAGAACACATTTTTAGTGTCGACGTGGCGAGAAATTTTGATATTATATTTTGTATTTAAGTTTAATTGTGAGTTGTTCAACTCATTTAACTGGAATTGGCAACTTGATGTAGTGCAGTGGTGGGTACTGCTTTCCCTGCCCCTATTTTGGTAGAACTGGCGCCTGAGATTCCTAGAATCACTGCTAGTTTAGCAGACAAGCAGGATTATCACATTGATTTATAATGGGAAAGGTTTAATATTTTTTCTAGGATTTGCAAGCGAAATATTTTTCAAATACATTCGCTTTTGTTTGCAATTCTTTGAAATTGCAGAATTAGTTTCAAGCTTAGCTGTTTTAAAGCTATAACTTAACATCTTGAAATTGTATATTTTTTGAAGGTTTTTAGAAATTGACTTTTTTGGATTTATGTCCAATATCATATCTACATTCATTTCAAACAAAAGTTTCATTGTTTAGTATACATTGTGCATAACAAACAATGTGGATTTTTAATATAAACACTCACGCAAAATATACACGCCAGCATTGTAATGGGCTATCATATATACAAATCAATATTCTCAAACTTTTCATATTCAAGGCAAAATCTTGATTTTGAATGTCAAATTTAAAAACTCATTGAAAGGTGAGGTTAACTGAACTATGTCTTAATTACATAAATATCCAATATCCACACCTAATTTTCCTGCAGAGTCAATACTATAGTTAGTGGATCAGTAATGCTATGCTTTAATCTTCTGTGTCACACCACAAGTTATTCGGTAGCATTATTGTTAGTAGACATGTTTAATTTTCATGAACATTCCTAACTTTTCTAATACTAATACTTAATACTCATAACCAAATCGACAATTTTATGTTTCTATATATGCATTCCTATATGCACTTCATACTTATTTTTATTACCTCTCATACATCTATACAATTTTACGACTTTTGTACTATAGTACAGTAAGTAATGATGACGGTTTGCTTTTGCCCTAATCAACTGCTACTACCTATTTATCATATCAATTGCGCTTAGGCTTCCTTCCCAAACAAGCTAAGCGATGACTTTTTCATATCCGCTACACTGATTGTGAAATGTACAGTAAATATAGTAATTTACAACACTATTAGCATTGTTATCTCGATTTGGCACGTCATCTTTAGGTGGAGTCAGCCATCGCCAAAGGACCTGTTGCTCATAATCTAGTTTATCACTGACATCATCAGTAATAGTTATATTACTACTATTTTTTACATGATTTATGCCATACATGACATCTATCTTTGAATATTATGTTTATTCATCTTTTTTGCTACTGATATCAGTAGCAGAAAATGTCGTTAAAACGGCTTCATTCATAGTAGCTAATTCTCAAATGAAATATAATTTGTTGTGGTACAAAAAAGTTACTAGTGGTACACTAATGAACGATTTGATGTTTTTATAACCCATCAATTGTCGGAAGTAGTTGAAAACTGCTTAAGAATAAAATTTAATGTGCGTATTTTAACCTTGAAATATGTACAGGGCCAGCAGGTATAGTGGCTCGAAATTTGGAACACCGTTTGGAAGCCATGTTTTCTGCTAATCCAAGATACGGAATTTATAGATAAAAGCTTAACTTCACAAAATTCAACACAAGTAATAGGGTAAAGCTAAAAGTAAACTTTTGCGTAGACAATATATCGTAAAAATTCCATTTTAGAAGAAAACAATCTTCTAAGATTCTTGTTATTGGAAAGAAATAAGGTTATTCTTATCACATTTCACTTTTTCAACTAACGGAACACCTTTTTTTAATCAAGCTAAATTCAGCGCATGAAGAAATACATATACATAAGCAAGAGTCCAAAGTATGAAGGTGTTCAAACTAAAAAGTTTTCACGTTTGGAATGAACCTCATGACATGACAGCTAAGTGGTTGATCGGGCATGATGAAATACAAATGGCATCCTTAATTTATCCCATTTTGTTACTTAAATTCATATTTATACCATAACCATAAATAAATACATATCTATGCAGAATTAATTTGGATTTGATACACATGTTTTGATACTTGAAGAATTTTAGAATACATGTACCTTATAAAAATTAATGATACAAATTTAAAAGATGCAAGGAAATATTTTTCATAGATGTTTGCCTCTGTTATATAACAGTGAGTGATAGTTATTTATCTCTCAGCAAACGCCAATAGTGCACCTGGCACCAACTTGTAAAATGTTTGGCAGACTTCAATCTTCCATGATATGCATTGATATACAGTTTATCGTCTGAATTTACAGTCATCCAGTCCCAGTCATGCATGTGTTTCTTATAGAATTACCATTCATAATCCACTTTTATCTCTTTTTAATGTATCTTTTGTACCATAATCTGAGCATAAAAGTAAAAGAGCTCCTTTAATTACTAAGTTTTCATTGGGATATTATTGATAAAGAATTCGTATTGTTCCCAGCAAGTTTATTCTAGATCACGTTCACCCACACAAAAGATCATCATTATTATGACACGACTGGAACATTTTTTGAATGTTTAGAAGAAATTAACAGTAACAATAAAAACCACTTGTCGATCTTTCGTCTCATCTCCTCATAACTGTGTACATGGTACATAGGTATGTATGCAATTTTATCCAAGTGAACGTGTCAAATGGATGCCTTGCTGGTGTTATACTTTTCAGTACGCACGTCATCCTAACGTGCGAATTGTGAATATTATGATCCAATAATTTTAAACATTTTACATTACACTTTTACAAATTACATACATACATGACATGTTTAAGTACATAAAATGCTTATCTGTTCAACGTTGAGACATACATTTATACATATTTTAAGTAAGTATAATCTTTCAATTTGCTCGGTCTAGTACTATTTAGTAGAGAACTGATATATATTTGCTATTTTGGCTAGTTGGTATTTATTCGCGATAAGTCAAGGCTACGTATTTTAGATATTTCGTTTAAAACAAATAAATCATGCTGGCCAAGCTTTCATATACATATTCCATGCATGTCGCGTACATACAGACTCTTTAGTTTGTTGCAGAAATGATTAGCTATTAGCTACTTAACACCTACACCTAAACAAAATTTCTCCACGCGGCATTCGTGACCAAATACAAAAGGATGGAAATGGAAGCACCCATGGCTTTTTATTTTGCATCTCATTTTCTATTGTTCTCTTTTCACACTTTAAATCGAATCGACACACGAATGACCAAAGCTGCTGACACTTTGTTTGTCCTTCCATTTTTTCAATAATTAATTTCTTTTGTTAAAATTATTTGCGCAAACAAAACGGATTCTTGTGTAGCAAGTTCACGGTTACGATCGTGCATTAATAATGTACAATGTACAAGCCAAACTAACCCGTCAATTCCAATATACTTTCCACATTTACTGCCCAACGTCAACGTGATAATGATAAAGTAAAGAGTTGGCTAATTAGATATTTCGTAATGATACGTACCTG
Source organism: Entomobrya multifasciata (assembly GCA_034693345.1). NCBI lineage: Eukaryota > Metazoa > Arthropoda > Collembola > Entomobryomorpha > Entomobryidae > Entomobrya > Entomobrya multifasciata. The sequence goes on along the minus strand of JAQFXM010000610.1, from coordinate 17,999 downwards.
GAACCCGAAAACTTAGTAGTAATGCTTGACATGATGGTGATGACAATCCCGTATCAAGATTTCCTTTTTCAGATAATATAAAGGTGTGAATGTGAACGCGCACAAAGAACGAGAAAAAACGTATCATATATTTTTAATTACACTGCACACATGTACTCAAGTAAAACTGGGGCACTTTGCAATATTCTAATATGTTTTTCACTTAGAATTCCTCAAAAAATTAAAAAAATCTTTCTATTGATTCTATATTTTTGTATTAATGACTTTGTGACAACGATTCCTTATTTTAAAAATTAATTAAAATAAGTATTCAACAGGTTAAATAGTAGTACAGTATAAGCTTAAAGTTAAAATTGAGATTTGTTGAAAAGGTACAATTGAACTGAGGCACAAGAAATGAAGTATATATCCAATCCTCTCCTTTTACTGATATGATCTAATCACTGCTCAATAACTTCATGTAAAAATACTACAGATTTTTACCAAATGCTCAACCTAATCATAAAGATGAATTGAACATGGTAGCAGAAGCGGTGTTTAGTCTCTTTTCCATACCAAACGTCAGTAATGTTTTTCTCCTTCTGACTGAAAAGTACCAGAGAGAGCGAGCGCACAACTAACTAACATAACGACAACTCAAAACGTGAGAGAGGAAGCTTATCAATATCAGCAAAAGTGATTGGTTTTTTTGGTGCGACCATAAAAATGAAATGACAGTATATTATGAGCAGTAGCAATATAAGTAAGTCTATAGTGTAATCAACATCTTCACTTTTCCATACTCAGATATAAAATTATACAAAGATGGTAATGTAAAAATGAATATGTTTATTGGGTGTTTATATATTTTTATATGTAGTAAGTAATGCGGTGTGTCTATATGACACGACACGACAGTTATACTTAAACACGAAATGATTCATTATAAAGCTTGTTTGCTCTTATTGACAACTTGTTATCATCAGAGTCACACCAGCTTTAGCAGTTAATGGGATCTTGTGATGATGATGATTTTGACGATTGCGATGCTGATGTGATCATGTTGATGATTATCACCGTCACCCCAAATGCACAAACTCAGTAAGCGTAAAAACGTCGCCAACAAATCCTACGTTTTCTGTGTGATAAACTGATGTCTGATCTGTTTATGTACATACACAAAAATAACTATTCTTACATCTTAACGATTCAGATTAAAGGTAATTTTAAAAAGTACTTTAGTTTGGAATGAGGATTAAGACTAAAAATTCGTTTTGATCTTGAATCGTCAAATCACATATAATATTAATTACGCATTACACTTATCTATCAATCATGCTATCACGCACATACCACACAGCCACGTATACACTCAACTTTTATTTTTACACAAAAAACAAATTAATGCTTTATGCTTTGTCACTTTTGTCAGAAACAATCACTCATTTTTTGTGCAATCATGAGCAGAGTATTGTCGCTTGATATGAACATATGTACCTACACCATTTTTTCTTAATTGTTCAAGGTATGTATATGTTCGTTAGACTAAAACCTAATGTGATATTTCGTCATCCCGAAATTCCTCATTTATCTTGACTTTGTTGCATTTTTTGTATAAAAGAGAGGATGTTGATAAAGATAACAAAATGTCACATTGTTCCGATATTGGCGGGGTAAATGATGAAAAAAGTTATTGAGTTATGCTTAAAATGTATTTTTCAAAGTTTACTGACACCTCACTTAAAATTACACATAAAATAATTTGGGAACGTGTAGCAAAGATCTGTAGAGGGTCCTGATGTACTGATGATCTGTGAATAAATGAATAAAATGGCTATCTCATCTCAGCCTTATGGCATGTGAATGAACCGGTACGGTGCGGTGTGCTGTTGATGAATAGTGCCGCATGTCGTGTCATTTGAAACAACTTTTAAAGTTTCACTTTTTCCTTGCAATAAACAACAACAACTAGCAAAGTTGTAATGAAGAGAGACTTAATAAATCAAAGTCAAGTATGCATATAATATGGCAATAATGAGTTCACATTTTTCATTTATAGCTATGACATGACATGACGTTTTAATAAGATTGCATTTTTAGTTTTTATGGTTTGCAGTTTGCATTACATTCAGGGTATATCATGGATGTAACTAGTAAAAGTTGGTTTGAAGAGATGTTTTTGGTTTATTTATGTGCAAATTTGACCGAGGTGTCATTTCATTTAAAAAAGACAATAAATGCCATGTTATGTTCAAATACGCTGCATAAATAGTTCAAGTATTCATAAGTGTTTAGTAAGGTAAAGGAAATCCCTATATATTATATCCTCAGTAAATTTTATGATTAAAAAAACTTTTAATAAGCTAAATGTAGTCCTTTGCAGACGATTTGAACACGCGAACGAGCGGGTAGATTCTTTTTCAGTCATCGTCGTCACTATCACTATTCATGTACCATACAGGTTTTTAGTGCAAGTGAGAGCAGTGAAGTGATCATATAGCGAAAATGAAAGGAAATGTACAATGTACAGTTCGTTCATTCTGAAAAGAATATATTATGCTAATTCAAATTCAACGTTTATCTTTGAATAGGTTGAATATATGAGATTTGAGTACATTTCCTTACTTTATGTAAAGTTATGACATTGAGTTAACGTAGATGTCTCTTTCTTTTGTAAGTCAGTGGCTGGGATCCAAATGGACACTGGATTAAGCTTGAAATATAAAGCACTGCATCTTGTAAAGATCATCATACCTCAACTTTACTTATGTACTAAATCTTTGTTTAGTTTAGTCAAAATCCATTCTAGTTTAAAATGTATGCTGAGTGTGTATTTAGTTTTCGTCTTTGATTATTTTCCCGCATACAAAACTTTAACAATTAGCGATTTTACATGCCAAGCCAACTCAAAGGAGACAGGCTTTTAAGTTTTGTCAATCAGCATACTCATAGGTTTCAACCGGTTCGACAAGATAATCGGAGACCATTTTACTGGAAACAGGGTGAAAAAGATTGTATCTCAAAGTTCTATTCAGTTCAGGTTTTTCACATTTACCAAACTTTAAAGCGTAGGAATTCTTCATGTACCCTATAGAAAGTAGAAGCACAATCATGTGAAATTGTCACAATTTCCAATATGCATATACCAGAACCAGGCGGTAAGATAGTAAGCAGGTTGCAATTTGCATAATATAATGCAACTAACTACCAAGAACTTAGTCAGATCCTCATTATTGCACGTGTCCACATTTTATAATACCCATTGTCAGATTGTTACACTTGCAAACAAAAGCTTTAACATAAATATAACACGTGGACAAATTGAAAGTGAACATATTCCGGAAGTATGTTGACGTTAATTGTTGTAAATTAAGAGATTGTAGCGACGCCTTACTTGGAAGCCGCAATGGTATTACAAATCATTTTTGGGATTAATACGAAGTGAAGATTCGTCGGATGATGTGGGATATTATACGTAACGTACATAACGCACAAAATATGATACATCTAATTTTACTACAAAACTACAAATTAAGTTTTCAACTCAAACCATAGAAAAACCGAAATTCGATTAAACTTCCTTTCCACACAGAATATGTATATTACATATGAATAATAATTAATCATTCATGACCGTAAATTACTAGAACTATTACTAGTAAATTTTTCATTTTACTAGAATAATTAAAACTGGTAATTACATTAGCAAACTTCTTTTTACATTTTTTTACTCAATATGTTCAATGTTACTGAGGATCACACAACGTTACTATTTTAAACTTAATTAACCATTGTCATTAAAAAATAAAACCCAGTTATTCATACCCTGCTCATATTCAATCAAATTGCTCATAATTGCGTTTTCTTTCCTGATATTTTGATCAAAAGATTAGGAATTATTTCTAAAACATTTAGGCAATTTCGGGTCACATACGTCACGTCATCAAATTAATTTGCACATGCATCATGGAAGAATGCAAATTTGTACATCATGCTTATATTATCCATACATATAAATTCAATAGACAATACAAATTTTATAAGCAGTAAAATAATATCTATTAAAAACTTAAACATAAATTTTGATTATAGTCTTGTATCCTTTCGATTCCCATTCTGTTGTACTTTCTCCCCACCTATTCTCTGGTGATCGTGCTCATCACGAAAAGCTGGATTATGTATTCCAGTTTTAGTATCCACCACAAAATTCCCATTGGTGTGGTACGCATCTGTTAATTTTTTCCCATTGCTGGTAGAGTTATGTCCATTACTGGCTGGCTTCTAAAAACCAGACGAAATGCAGAAAACAGATAAAAGAAATGTTTTTCGTAGAAGAGTCAACTTCACTTAAGATTAATAAAATGCACATTTGTAGTCGTGTGCAAAAAGGCAAACGATCAAACTTCTGTGTAGGCGGGTGGAAAAGAGGTACATAGGTATCTTTTGTGCATCGACCCTATTTTGCATTTTGTAGCTTGTTGTTTGCAGAAGAAAAGTGAGATTAATTACCTCAATATCAACACCAAGTTCCCAACCAATGGTGTAAAGTAGATCATCAGATAGTAACCATCTTACAAAACAATCAACCGCAGGGCTAATTAGTTTTGGATTTAGTTTACGTGGGTCTTGAGGTTTGGTAAGGAAACTAATGATGAGTCCTATGAAAACTGTAACGCAACATCCAATAGCGGAATACCAAATGTATGAAATTCGGTAGAATTCTATAAGGCCATCGCTGTTGAATAAAAAAATACTTGTGTGAGATAAAGTGTGAAACTATTCGAAGAAACTCTTTAGTTTTTGCTTTCATATACAACACCATACCCATCCGGATCATGAACTTCCTGTGGCGGGGGAGGAATGGTGAAATTACCAAACTCACAGCCATCTACGCTTACTGGTAGCTTATGAGAAATTATCTGCTTTTTAGCAATGGCTACATTGGCTCCGATACCCATCCAAAGGGTAAAAGCTAAAGCAGATATTGTTCCGGTCAATGCACCTTTCCAGTTTGCCCATGGAAAGAACATTCCCAGAGAAAATACGCCAAGAAGGGGTCCTATAAAATTTCATATGGTAATCATTCGGCTTGTGTATTATATTCTCTATGAATTTTTTTGCACATGTTTTTACGAACCTCCAATAATCCCAAAGATGCTCAATGCAGCTTGCAATACGCCTCCTAATTGTTCAGCAACGAATACCAATCCAAATGAGATGAGTCCAAATGCAACAGCTATTAATTTAGAAATTTTTGTTGCCTTTTCGTCAGTAAGATCGGGAAAGCATAATCCTTTTATAAAATCTTCGAGAAAAATTGCTGCAAGACTGTTGAGTCCACTTGATACCGTACTAAAAGCCATTAAAAAGTTTAACATTGTAATTTGTTTTCTGCATCAATGTAGTATAAATTATATATGCTTTCACAATGCAATATTTGATTCATTTTTTAAACCAACCTCAAAGCACCTGAGAAAATACCAGCAACAAATAAACCAGGAAGACCGGGAAAGGTTCCTAAAGTGTCCATCACAAACAACGGAAACAATTGGTCGGCAGTGGTGACTCTCTGTGAATATTCAATTTTAATTTTAATTTGTGAATGTTATTTTAATTGGGCTCATTTGAGGATACAATGTAGGCATAAAGTAATTTAAAAATAAGAAAGTAGTTTATCCAGTAGTAAATTATATGAAATGCATTAAAAATACTGCTTCCAACCTTGGAAATGATAGGATCACATGTTGAATATTTGGCATAAATCACAAGGCCAGCGTAACAGCATAGGCTCAATATTCCAATCAGCCCAAAGAAGTTTACGAAAAGCGCCCTTACAACATACAAAATTCATAAATTATTCATAATTCATGAATTTCGCAGGCAGTCATATTATTATTATTTCGAATCACACTGGGGTGCGGTCGTAAAAAGTGTATTTTTTATCTGACAATTTTTACCATTGTGCTTTCTTTTTTGTCGGCACACTGAGGTATCTTTGAACCTGCGCTTGATTACAACCGTATACAGTGACCCATGTAAAATAACCCCCGAACAAGAGTCCCCAGACAGTATGCCTGGCTCTGGGATCAAAGTCAAAACTAAAATAGAAAATATAAATTTTTCCTATTATCCTTTGAGAAAAGTAAATATGGCCATCATTTCATATACTTAATTGAGATATAGACATACTTAAAGAATTCAATTCTTCCTCCTCTTTCGGCAATATTCCAAACTTCAGCATGTCCGCCGACATCGTAAGCACCTTTGAAAATCACTACGCACATGGCAGCAAACATAATTATCACTTGAAAAGTATCAGTCCAGACAACAGCCTACAATTTTCAATCATTTTTTTTTTCAAATAAATCATAAATAATAATGAGGTTCTATATTTTCGGCTCATAATTAAAAGGGTAATACGTTTACTCGCCTTCATGCCACCCTGTAAATGAAAACAAGAAACATGACATGATTTACAACATTAGAGCATCTCATTTTTGACAAGTAAATTATGGGAATTAATTTAGAGCAGCATTTAGTTAGGATAGGGACTTACCACGGTAGTGTAAAAGGTACAAATGAAGAAAATAGCAACGACGCATCCGTAAACGTTCAAACCAGTTACTGCAACATAACGAGTCATTGCATTGTTAAATGCATGCAAAAATATAATTTTGATACGGTTTTATCTTAAGTGCTGATTCATATATTGACAATATAATCTCTCGTTCATTATCAAGCAATCATTAATTGAGTTGTATATTTTTACCTTGGCTTAAAGCTAGGGAAGGAGCATATACTACAATAGCCATGTAAATTGTCTGTGAAACATAAAAATAAATGCAATGAGGGTCAAAGGGTTCGTCCGGCAAAACCATTAATTACAGTGCAATTAAATAATTATCGCACAAAATTAAATAGAAGTGTAGATTTTGCATTTTTACCATCTGAGCAATAAAAATTGCCGATCCAAGTAGCCTAACCGGTCTTGAAAAACGGAGCTCTAAATACTATAAAAATGGCACGGTAAATAAACAATCATGAAAGAAAGCTTATGATTTCAAATTTATTGCATGCAAAATATAAAAATCGTGAAACAAACTAGGTTCATCTTTTTTGGATTGACGTTTCATTTTTTTCTTGATAAAAATCCTTTTCATAACTGTTATTTATGAGGTTTTGTAGGTGACAGTTCAGTTTAAAAATTTAACTACCTCGTAGGCTGACGTCAATTGAAGATCAAAAAATACTGGAAGGTATATAAAGGCTGCTGCAAGCATCACAAATATGTAAGAGACACCAATCATCCAATACATCGATCCTATTAAAATCATAAGCAGAAAATAATTGTCGTTAACATAAATTCACGTGTCGTTTTAGTCATTTATTTGCACGTGATTTCATGTTTTTTTCTCTGTAAATAGACTGTCTAGCAAGCAAATTAATTACATGCGGACATTTCAAACGCAGCTAAAAATATCGATAATCATAACGTCACGAACTGTCGCTGACGATAGAACTATCTGTAAAAGATTATCCATACCTTTCGAGTAAACTTCGGCGGGCGTACCCAACAAAGTGATCGCTGATATAAATCTAAAATTAAACAAACGATAAGAAATATGATATTAATGAAGAAATTGATATTTGTGATAAAGAACATAAGATAAGGGTCATCATAAGTCATAGTCATAACTGTAATGTGATCATCAACTAAGGTTTCTTGCATAAATAATTTTTTATGCCGTGTTGGATCCGTTTGTCTCGATCGTCATCGAAAACGTCATTATGAAGTGTTGCGTTGCGTAAAAATAAATACATGTGACATAAATGCCTATTAAACACTAGCACAAAATATTTAAAGCCTTTTTTCCTTCATTAAATATTTCCTGACCTATATACAATGTAAAGGAAAACGGGTTTTCTGATAATTACTCAATTTATTCTTGAAAAGCTACCGACAATAAATGAATTAGAGTTAATACATGTCCATTTTACAAAAGCCTTTTCAATAGGGATGCAAAATCTCTCTTAACCATAATCATTATTGCCTTTTTAAAATAACAGCAGGTTGTATTAACAATACAAAGTACTGGAATCCTCTAAAACTGGATAGAATTTTGTGTTTAAATATATGTGTTTACGAAAACATACTTATTAACAGTTCCATTGACCTGTCAATCAGCAGTACCAAATGTGTTTGTAATATTAATGGACATACAATAATGACAATCATTTTGTAAAGCATCTACTTGACATGGTTGAAGGACAACAATGTAAGTCTTAAATAGCATAAAATCAGCGTCGTATCTTGTACATTGTGGGCATTCTGGAAAACGGCCTTTTGATATCCAGAAGCTCATTAAAAATAATTACTCTATTAAATGAAGAACTTAATTCTTGTTCTCGTGCCATCTTTCTAGATTTAATATTCAAAAGAGTCATATTTTGTTTGCCCTAGCATACATGCTTTTAATCATACTCCTGTCTATTTCCGTTAAACATTTCCTGACTACTCGTTACATATAATTTTCGTTGGCATTCCAAAGAATTTTAATTTAATTACTCAGACTGAATTATCTAATTAATTGGATAAGTGTCTCCTCATTACAATTATGTGCTACTGGCGCCGTGGGAGGTATTATTTATGTATTCCACAAAGTAAAACAATCGAAGAAACTACCAAGCCACCAAATCGTTGCCTCAAAATATTTTAATCAATCATTTAAAGCATTTTTAATTTAGTAATTATGTATAATACGATCTTACGAGGCAATGAGAGACGATGCAATAGGAAAAACTCCTAAACTCCTTCCACCCATGAGAAACTCACTTGTTGTCTTTTGCTTATTACCCGTACATCCGTAAAACAAGCCAATGCCAGCGGAAACAGCTAGCATCAAGCCAAACACAACATATTCCGGCCATCCAAAGAGATCCGAGATTGCCCCAGGAGCGGGGTGTCCTTCTGTTCCGTTGATCATCTTTACTTTTTTGACTTGACTGATGAAAACTTTCTATATACACTTAACTTTAGGATTCAATTTCCTGGATAGGTAGTAGGTACTTTATATCACAGACAAAATAATACGCTAGTTCACTGACACAACAAAGCACTACTAGCGCAGATAGGAACTTTTAACAAAATACATTCGCAAGCAACTTCATCATCATCATCTTGCAGACGTCATTTCCTTTGTTTCAATCCTGCAAAGGACACCGCTTTGCACACAGGTTATATTCTGGGAAGATGAAAGAAATTACTAAAATTTCATTTTTAAACAAACTTTTAGTTTCAAACCAAATTACTATACATAATTTTCATAAGCACTCAAAAAATAAAAACTTTCCTATTTAATATTTAAAGCCAACCAAAAAATGAAAACTCACTCAAAGTAATGTTTTCCTCTACTAAACTAGGTTATTCGTGCCAAGAATCAAAAATATATTTAATCAAGCATCATTAGTACATAGAACATACCTGATGTGTTGCTGAACACGAGGATTATAGCTTTGCTAATAATACAAGTTGACTTTTTGACATCTTTTATCAATTGCACTCTGTAAAATATTTTTTATGAAAGCTATTAAATAATCGTAAAGCACGAACAAATAAATCTGACAATGCTTATAATTATGCAACGCAGTATTTTAATCATTAAACTTAAATAAAACTAGATAATGTTAAAATTTAATATAATATTGGTCTTACGTTTATAGATTTACAAATAAAGTAAAATCAGTATTGAAATGTGGAGTAAAACGCACAAAATTATACTCGAACACTAACAATATTGCATATAAATGAGTGATAAATGCAATCGAACAAAAGATACTGCGAGTTATCCTGCTATAACCGTTACACGACTTGACGCATGAATCAAACAATCGAAGTCATCATTGTGTCACCCACTGATTGTCTTATTTTGTGGATATATAATCGTATGAAAATGCTATGATGCTGTGAATATTGTGATCATGAAATGATGATTCTTTCTTGACTGACTGGTTGACAGACAGGTGTAGCCAAAATTACTTAATGAATCGCAGGGAATTTTGCACACATAAAATAGATATTTTGGCGTATTTGGCTATAAACTAGTATTTTTGCACGTGTAACAGTTTAATTTTCTCCAATGTTTGTAATAAAATGGCATTTTAATGCATAACACTTATCACTTCACCAAAAGTGCTTATTTTCGACTTTCAAGAAGAATGTAACGTTCGCTTAGTTTTTCAACTAAAAAATTACAATGTGTCATGACAAGTATTAAAGAAGGAAGAGTTTTAAATTCAGAGAAGACCCTGTCGCATGTTGTACCAAAAACCAATATTACAGAAAGATTGGTATAATGATCACGATTCTTGCTGTGATGTTTTTGTCGGTGGTCCTCTCCATGTGCTTGCCGTATGATATCTAAATAACGAACGGAATTTTTTAAGGGAAAATAAAACTAAAAAAGCTAAAATTTAAACTGGTCTTAAAAAGTTTTTATAACAGCCACATAATCCCAATACAGCTATTATTTTTACAACATACATATATTGCTAACCCGTTTGTTGAGGTTTTTTATTGCTCAAATGTGTATTCTTGTCTCGCCGTGAATAATCCACGTCGTAGCGTCATGTATAGACTGTGTGATTAGTTAACTGCTTTGTACCTATGTTGCATATGCGTGTGTAGTACAAGCTATTTTAGATGAACAAGAGCTAAAACAGCGATTTAACAATATAAACGTTCACTGTTTTTATCAATAATCCAACAGTTTAATACTGCATGCAGTCAAGTTATTTAGGTATGTTCCTGTGCAGATGCTGAGGTCTGACTGGCTTGAAATATTACATTGTTAGAAAAACTTTTTACATTTTGTGTATACCCTGAATTTTTCACCATTCATTCATTGTAATAGCATAGCAAGCATATTATATAATACTTCGTAAAGTTAGATTGATAATTCATAAACTACCTTTCAAATTATAATTTCATCCTTTGTTGTGTTTAGCTATGCAAGCGTGGAATTTTGGTTGTACATCTGGAGTTTTTCTTTTATTTCATTTTTGTTGCATGAACTGTGCGTATGAAAAGCATTGTTACCCGATCGTACAGATTATGACTGCGTTTTAACATGAAAAAGCCATGGATGTGACGTGTTAATGCGATGGAACCTGACAAAAGGTCTTCTTAAACTCTGAATTTTATGTTATTGTGTAAAAAGATTGCATAGGGTTATCACAGAAGGAAGGTGGAGGATTTTTGCACGAAATAATGTTCGCTTGCATACGTGTCACTCTTGTTAAAACTGCAACCTGCAAATCCGTTCTCCATGATTCATTCTAACTCTATGCTTTTTGTTTTGGATACTGATTGATGACCAATAATGGCAGAGACAAGCTTTTTAATATTTTTTTGATTGCTTGATTTATCACCAGTAGCATGGAAGTTGAAGATGTAATGTATTTTTATGTTTTGCAAAATTTGCCCTATAAGTAATTGTACGATGTACAAATAGGTACAAATAGATTTGTAAGTGGCAATTGACGGCAATAATTATGTGAATATTGAAGTATAGGCTAAACAATGCATTATGAACACTTGACAAATATTGTCTGCATTACTAACAATGATTTACATTAACCTATATAGTGATAGTGATAGTACTACCACCAAGTACCTATAATGAATCATGAGTTACTTTGAAGCATAAACATGCACTCATAGTAATCCTCCTTCATGACTTCATGATCATGATAGGGATATATTTGGATACGGTGACTAATCTACTTTCAAAATATCTTCTTTTCCCATTCTCAGTATTATTTACAGAGCAAAGATGAACGATACGTGGTAATGGCTTTACACGGAATAAACCCTTTTTTAAGTGGAAGAACCGTGCGAATTGTGAACTGCACAAACGATGATGGTTAAAAAAGAAGCAAGTCAAATCGCATTCGCACTGCTTAGAAAAACTTACTTGGGTTTTTACATACAAATGAAGCTAAGATTAAATATAAGCTATGTCCTTTTTTACCCTTCGATATTTACATAGCTGACAGCAGTTTCAACAATGCATGAATGCAATACATTTGAATATATTCATATGTCAAATATTTTTGAAATGGAATACTACTTTTTGGCACAATAATTTCACTCACTCTCTCTCTCTCTCTCTTGTTGTTGTTTATATTGCTAATGTATCATTTTCACATGTTTGTTTACTGTTTACATTTTCGCTTATATTTTGTTACTCTGTAAAGACTGGACTTTGAGCTTATAAAATTTAAATACCTTAATACCTATACATTTTGCGTAAGATTACATATTCGATATTATATTACCTGTGCTGCGTCTTTGGTAGAAATACAATGTGGATATTAGGTTTCATTGCTAAAAGGAAATGTGAAGAAGTTATGCAAACAGATGCATACGTAAACATGTGTGGTTGTTAATCAAATCAAATCATACTTCTGTGACTTGGTTATATTTACCTTGTCCTAATCTCATTAGTTTACTTTCAATTCACTGCTAATACCTACATCATTTAGCTGATGCACAAAAGCATCCACGACAAACGATGACGTTAAACAACAGTATAGTACGGTATGGTGTAATAACGTCGTATGAAACCAATTAAATAACAGAGAGAATGCATTTTATTACTAAAGATGTGCAGAAAATAATTTCAGTTTCAGTTCATTTTCATATACAGAAACAGAGAACAATATGACACTGATTACTATTATTTGTCAGAGATATTCATGAAACGCACTATCCTTCCTTTACATCACCACAAGTTTCACGCACATTCAATATTTAAAAAACAATGTCATCGTGTCACTTCTGTCCTACGAGATACTAAAATTGGCAAAATGGTTCTAGGGGAAGAACGAAAGGATTTCCTTTATTGCTATCAATTATAAAGTAATACAAATAAAACTTTTGTGACGAAGTTGTATCGTTTATGTTGCTACTTTGCAAAGGCGGATTTGCAAAGGGAGTTATGAGCGAATATATGTATGCATGTTCTTGACACGACTTGCTGCTTTTGTTCTTACAACCACATCTATACATAGAATTATAATTCACTAGTTTAAAGGTAAAATACAGATGCACAACTCGTTGACGTCCTTTCCACCAATTCCATGTTTTGCGTCATCATGATACCATCATCGCATCGCTATTTCTACACAAAAAAAGAACTTGTGATATACCAAACCTGTAAATGTCAAACCTCGGAAACTTAGCATGTTTTTACTTTGCTAATTGCATTCACACTTTCCTTGATTGTATTGTATAAAGTTGCATTTGTACTCAAAATATCTCCTACGTACTTCATTAAAATGAAATGTGAGAGGTCAGTGCGCTTCATTACTTAATAATGTTATCTAGGAGGATCCAATATATTAAAAGAGCTGGGTCAACAAATACAAAGATGAGCAGGAAGTTGAAAGACATTTTACTAGAAAGGAAATCTACAACATAAAAATCTGGGTAGCTACCAAGAACAGCCATTGCCATAATACTATTTTTTGGCTAAAAAAAGGTTGTTGTGTGTGGCAATAAGAAAAATGTTACGTAAGTGCAAATGGTCAAGTTATTTTCGAAAAAGTATTCCAATCTTCTCTTAGGTCATAGACTGTGACGTATGTAACAATGACGTACATTGCAATTTGTATATTTGTATGTATGTTGTTTGGCTGTAGTAATACTGTCAATAAACATGTTCCAGACTTTTATTTGGAGAAAAAGAATACAATACAAACCTAGCTCGCAAGCACGGGGTGTGGCGGAGATAAATAAAATTTATTGGATTTTCAACATAAAGTCTTTTCATCACGTATATTTTTAAATTGTTGAGGAGATTCCTTACGCTTATTTGTCAAATGAGATGAGCATGAGAGTTGCTGACGAAGGCTGGATTTCCTGGATATCGGATTAGAGATAAATTTTGATTTGGGGTACTTTGAGACAGTCACTTCTAGATAGATTTTGGGTTAGGAAAACGTTGCATTTCCTATGCAATCAAAACCTTAATTTCTACTACTCTGCATTTACTATTACGTAACATATAATTCGACTAGAACAAACTAGACCATCAGCCAGCCATGTCCTGCACATGTTACATCCGTGTGGCTTGGTTTAGTTAAGGTTTTGCATTGTCCAGACACCTCATTGTCCAGTCAGCAACCCAGCATGGTAGACTGTGGTTTTTGGTTGTTTAAATGTAGAGGATGTCCAGTTGTATCATGTCTCACCTCATTAAAATATGCTTGGCTGTTAAATATCAAAACCTTGGTACTTATAGCAAGTTCTTTTCCTTTTGCATGAAATATTTTTGCTGACTGTTGTACTTTTTTGATTTTGTGGCAAAAAACAATGGAGTAGTTTTAATACAATCGTGTTCATTAACTCACTATTCATTTTGCAGAACTTGACAAGGTGAAATTCACATGAAGTTGGACAACCTGGACAGGATGACGTTTCCCCATTTTCAACATCATCATTAATGATATGATAGTATTTTCATTAGGATAATGGAATGGATAATATGATCATCATCATGCCATACATACACACGTGGATGCACGCACATAGTTTATACTATTCCATGAAATCTCATTGAACTTGGAAACCCTAAATCAAGGCAAAAAATCTAAAAATCCAATAAATGCCTGAATCAAAAAATCTCGTCAATAAAATGCTGATGCTGAATACACTGACAATGTTTAACTTTATTACATCAAATAAGAATTTTAATATCTGAAAACAGTTTTTGGGGAGAATAACGACGTATGTGTTAGTAACATATATTTTTTGAAGTGTCATTATTAAACACATAATATTTGTATATTTTTTTATTTCTTACATTTCAGACATGGTACAAGTGGTTATAAGATATATTATGCTATAATTATGGTACTGTACGTAAGCATATATGTAGTTTAATTTACATAGTAGATGCCTCACGCATACTTTTTAGTTGTTTTTGTTATATATATTTTGCAGACCGTCATTTCAAACTGTTAAACATGTGTCACCCAATCAATTAAATTTTCTAAAACTACAACACAGTTTCCCCAAACTTGCATCTAAAATGCATTTAAAAGTATATTGTGTGGCATTGTCCACGTTGTATGCTCACTATCTCTCTAGCTCCCTCCCTCACTGGCTGTTATTTTAGATCTGCTTCTGACGTTTCCAACTTTCATAAATTAACCCTGGCACTGAAAATTACTTTTAAAGAAGCTCGGGACTATAAATTAGCAAAAAAGGAGGACTATTTCACAAGGCTATTGCTACTGACTATTGACTAGAATACACAAAACGAAGAGACTACACGCTACAATCAATGCAGCTCATTACTTACACAACTGTATCGGTAATCGGTACTTAGCTGTGTTACAAAGTATTTTAAATGTGATGATGATGATGAATAATTCATGACAAAGCATGACAATTTTTTAAAACGTTTATGAATATGCATCTTTGCCACTATTGAATAATATATTTATTTTATAGACATGATCTGCTCTGATCTATGTATATCTGCTGAACTCACTGAAATTAAATATTTGTTAGTAGCAGCGATTAGTGCATCAATTGCTTCGGTACATCAGTTAAATAGCATGTGATGCTTCACTACATTTATAATAGATATATATTTATATATTATATTGGTTGATACAGATAGTAATACACACATAAAGTACACACAAAATATTTTGGTATTGAATCTATATGTATTTACTTATGCATAATTTTTTTTTTGTATTTAAGAAGATGATGATGACGCGTGCATGATTTTTTGTTTTCCAATTGCAATTTTAACAAAACCTTCCATTCTTATTTACTCGCCGCTGTTGTCGTCGTCGTCGCTGTTGGGTGGAATGCTATATACATATATTTTTAACTGCTTACTTTTTCCTTCCAAAACAGGACACTGCGTTGAACGCACAGTAGCGAGAGTATGAGGACCTCTTACGAGTGTACTCATTCCGTGCACTGTCCAAGTCATTAGTCAATCTGGGACGATTATTTGCGTAGTGCCTGGATATCAGGTAGTTCAGGAGGATGTTTATGTCCATCGGCGTCTGTACAGCGGGCACGGCGTCGGGGGCTTCAACGGGCAATCCAGCTTGAGGAACAACTGGTATATACTGTAATGGAAAAGATAAACATGTTTACTAATGAGGACAATTACAAATTAAGTACCAAACGATGTGGCAAACAGATTTTCATTGAGAGCCACACAAGCAAAATGCAACAATAGAAAATTTCATTGAGAGCCACACAAGCAAACTTCAACAATAGAAAATGTCATTGTTGAGAAGCATTCACGTAAACGTAGATTATTGAGAAACATATTACGCAAAAGCGGATCAACATCAAATTTCAATGGAGAAGCACACGAGCATATGGAAGTAACAATAGATAATAGCGAACTGCGATATTGCTTATTTTAATTTTACCGAAATCAAATTGACCCGCTAACTGTGAAGATGTTTTCGACATTTTTTACATATTTTCACCCGGAAGGAACGTAAACACTCTTACTATTTTTCAATACATCCACGAAAAATTTAATCATGAATTTTACACGGTAGAGTTATTGGCTAATGTTAGTATAGTAATATTTCGGAGAATTATTGTTCACATCCACTCAAGTGTAAATTTTAGTACTTTCCAGGAAATGAAAGAAAATGATTCAAATTGAATTTTTTTACATTGCTCCTGAACTAGAGCTTGATTATTGTTCTTAATACGCTCGTGTAGATTCAAAAAGCTAATACCTTCCGCATCAATAAGTTTTCGGGAAAAAATATAATTTACGCATGCGCCAATCCAAAAAACTGCAGGAATACCCCCTTCTGAGGAAATGTAATTGTTCTTTTGTGTTGAAGCAAATTCAATGTTGTTTTTAAATATATAGCTGGATAGGAGTTGTAAAAGCGATCAGAAATTACCACATTACCTGTACCTTTGAATCAAATAGATGGTGCTGGTGCTTGTTCAGACTTTCTCCAACAAATCAAGCGGGAGGTGAAATGGGGAAAGAATTTTTTTGCAACGCGCCATAATGTATTTATTAAAGTCTTCTTGAGAATCACGTCTTATGTATAGTGGATGTCGACTGATCAAAAAAAAACTGAAGGACGTTTCAATAGTATTTTGATTTGGGGACAAAAATCATCGTAGATAGTTATCATTTAGTACGTATTAAGCGTTTTTTGCCTTCATTCGATTACTACTACGATCAGGATATCTTATACTTCTGACTACGATATCATTATTTCATGCAATATCATAATTTCAATTGCATTAATTATAAAGCTTTTATAGCTTTTCAACTACCTTCAAGTGATGGAGGGGGAAACAATAGTAAATTGTTCAAGCCCCCGTTCCATCAATAACTAGAATTTAATTTAGTTTCGTCAAAACTCTTAGTTTTAAATCCTATCTGTGCGATTTAATGATGATCGACGACCAAGTATGGAATACTAGTCATGGAACCTGTCGATTAAAATATTGGCAAAATTTTAAAGTTTCAAACTTTAGACGCTTAAAGTTATCAAAATTATGGGTTTAATTAACCATTTCATGAGAAGAAGGACCAAGTTTATGAGTCTTCTTTTTATCAAAGCATATAAGCGTATAAACGAACAATGTGTGGATTTTAAGTGTATATTATGTTCAGCAATTTTTACATTAATCGGAAATTAGAGAAAATATGAACTAAATTGTAATTTTGTTCTTATAAAGCAGCACGATTCTATAAACTGCTTATTCAAAGCTTTTCTTTCGCTTACGCGCATTTATTAAGTAATTTTCTACTTCATCTGTTGGGAAAAGGCAAAATCGGATATGTAGAGGTCAATATAGCAAAACGTCTGCAACAATGCAAAAGTGATATCTACTCGTATTGAATAATGTACTCGAAAATTGGGAAAGAGGATTATAGCTAAAGAGAGACTGAGGGGGGAAATGAAGAATTTAGAAAGTAAATTTGCTCATAAAAATGTGT
>JAQFXM010000609.1:0-45476 GCA_034693345.1 Entomobrya multifasciata | reverse complement strand
ATTGCGTAATATGGGCTTATTCTACAGGCAATAAAATAATTCCCAAAAATCAGTAGTCAGACAAACAAACTGATCACTTTTTACAATACTTTATTCTTCAACAAAATCAATTAAATTTGGTCAGCAGGCAACTGAACCAAAATACTACAATTTTCAAAATTAACAAGAAAAAGTTAATTAATTATCTGCCCAACCGTAAGACAAAACTGCAGAAGGCAATTTACACACAACCATCACGCTTGCATTCCAAACGAGATATGACTACAAGCTTGCGCCTGCAGCCTCACATACATACATGCACAATGCATACAATTACGACATTTATCCATACAATTACGACATTTATCCATACAAAAACGTTTTACAATTCATTTTATCATAAAATATGTGCTGCAAAGCAGCTTATATCTACCTCCTAAACTAAACAAAGAAATACTCAATGCTTCAAATTAATTTCAGGCTTCACTCAGCCACACAAGGACTATTACATAGTCAATTCCATTAAAGCGTAGGCATTTTGGATCACGAATAACTTTTGAACGAAAGCACCAAACAACCTAAACTTTTCAACATTTTATACGTAAGGGTCTAACTTAAAACTGTGTTAAAGGAATTCACTCCAGCTGCCTTAACTTAGAAGCAAGGCGGTCAAAGGTAATTCAGTCAAAATCCCGATTTTTGAGCTATTTTTCTTATGTAAAATTTCAAATAGCCATAACTTTCGTGATAATGACTCGAATGACATAAACTTGGTTTTAAATTAGTCGTATACAACGGGAGTTCCAATTGTGGCTACTACTCGGTCTGGAAAGTGGATAATATTATAATGACAGGGGGTATGTTTTTCACCAAAGTCTGATTTGCGCAATGGCGTTTCAAGAGATGCCATATTTGAGAAACATACCTAGCATATCTCAGAGATTGTATCAAAATATGATGTAACATACAACTAACACTGCCCATATGTAGCTTAACATTTTGTGATATAGCACTTATCGTAAGTTCAACTTCTTATTTTAGAAGGATTCTAACTTTCCCTACGTTCCGTTCATTTACAATACTATGGAGTAGTCCGCTTCTTTCGTTATCCTGAACATATATTTTCACATTAGTGAATCAGTGATACCATTTTTGAATCACCAAAATACTGGGAGATAATACAACATAATCTGTATCCAATGTTTTGTGAATCATGCTCGTGGGGAAGCCATCCAAGTTTAGCACCTTCAATCGCAACCATCTTGCTCGTTTGGATCATTACATCCTGTTTCGTTTTTGGGTTGTAACTTTTGAACAGTAGTACCTACAAGGCAATGCTTTGGCACAGTTTTAAGTTAGACCCTTACCTATAAAATGTTGTAGAGTAGAGGTTATTTGATGCTTTTATTCAAAAGTTATCCGTGATCAAAAATGCCTACGCTTTAATGAAATCGACTATGTATATTTGGCCAACTAAATTATGCATAACATTATCGTCTTCTGAACTGCTGAACTGACATATGAACAAAAATATACCCAGTTAAATGAGTATTATCTTTATATCATCATTACAAAGCAATTCCTCTACCCATTACCTGTCACTTTATGACCACTTCACAATATTTTTTTTCGTGCATATTTTCCTCTTGCCAAAAGAATACCCAACCGCAGTAAACAAAGCGCAAACAAACATTTTCACGTGAAAGGCTTCTTTTTTAGGATTACATGCATTGCCACTTGGTATATACTTTTCTATCTTGTTTGTACGTTTTTTACGGTGCTATTGCTACAATTACGTAGTCGGTTGGTGATAAATTATAGTTATGTTTTTTATAAGTGCTATGATATATAATTGCAGTAGCAACATAGTTTCCAATTTTGTCATTTCAACTTTTTTCTGTAAGCACGTCAATAAAAGCATTAAGCTTTGAAGAACAGAAAAAAAGTTAGCCTAACTATATGGCGAGTACATACATATTATACATTATGCATATATGCTTACACAAGTATCACACATGTGTATAAAGAGAAAAGAAAAAAACACAAAAGTACAATTTTTTAGGATGGTTATGTGTGTTTGCCTTGGTGGCCTTGTTTGTAACAATCGTAATCATCAGAAAAAGAGCGACAAGACAACCTTTCACATTTCTCCAAGGGGAAATGATAATATAATATGATATCTCCATCAATTTCATTTTCCCCGTGTGGCACTTGATTTGAAAAACAGCTATTTCACTTACGATAAAAGCGTTTTTGTCTGCATGCTATCTACTTACGTAAATGGTCCCAAGCAAATTTTAGCTACTTCACAATAAAAAAATGTACATATACTGTATACAGTTACTAAATGCACACTTTTCAATTGCTCGATGCACTCTTTGTACATTATTAAGTAGTATTTCAGTCGACGTGTTCAGTCCTGTCTGACCATCCGTCAGTTTTTTTTTAAATGACTCTACAGCTTAAATGCATGACAAGCATTGCAACATGATTGCAATTTTTTATTATAGTTTTAAATTGCTAGATTACAACATTTAAAAAATACTGTAGAATTTTCATTTTTTAATATTTAGTTGAATATTTGCTACGCGCTACTTCCTTTTTACATTAGTGCCTGTTTTATGTTTTTACTTTGGCTGTATTGCTTGGTGTTACTGCAGTCTATAATATTTAATCAACACCTATCACATTATGGAAACTTTTTTCTCTACTTGTGTCACAACTTTACAGCACTTTGCAATATCCACATTTCATAATATGATGAACACTTGTAACATAAATGTAGTTCATTTCATACTCCTAACAATTCCAAAAAAATAAATTCAAGTAAAGCCATGAAAAAGAATAGTATACCTATTTAGTATTGATATCTATTCTAAAAATTCTTCTATTTTTTTCTCTTTTTTCAACCAAACCACTCCTGTTGCCTTTTTAACCTAACCACTACACCCATCATCCAACAAAATAAGTAGTTTGTTTGTTGTCTGTCTGTTATATATTTGTCAAAACATCTCTCTCTCTCTCTCGTTGTTTTCCAGCAGAGTAATCGACGCCAAACAAAGAAGTTGTACAATTTTCTCTTCAATCTGACTAAAAGGAGGAGAAAATACGTAACATGGTTGTGGAACAGAGTAGAGCGATGATGACATGAAACTTTTATTTTGACAACTCGTTACGTTAAGCTTTTTCTCTATTTATTTCCACTTACAGTCGTATGAATATTTTTTCCCTCTAGTCATTTAATTTAACCTTCACGCTGCATACCATAAAAAAGGTACATACATTACTTATAGCTTTTTGCTAATATTTGCCATTGTCATGGTGCTTGGTTGGTGTTGGTGGAGGATGGGTAAAAAAACCAAAAAAGAGATATGTAATGTGTGGAGAGAAATGCAAATATGTATACATGGAGGTTAATCATTTACAAGTGAGCACAGAAAATGTGTGTGTATTAAAGCCACACAGTTGGTGCTTTTGGTGTCAACGTGAAACGCGCAGCGACTGGAACAGCTTATAAATAAATAATTACTTTGCTGGGGAAAAAATCAATTTTTCCTCAGAGAAAGAGATACTTATAAAAAGGAAGGACGAATGTCTACGTGTGCAACATTGTTGAAAGGGCATATTTTAGAATAAAGATGAAAGATTTTTTGTTGGATGAAAACATTAAAATGTTTGAAATTGAGAAAAACTGTTTATTTTATTTGTCCAGTTTATGTAGCACTGATGTGTACGCAACCCGAGTAAATAAAAAGGTTAGATTCCAAGTGCACTTCATATTGGCTTCTATACAGTGTACCTTATCAAGACGCATTTTAAAACAAGAAAACTTGTTTATTTTATTGAGTCCATAGCTCCACATTTTTACTGTCAGTAAACTCACAAGGGAAAACTGCAACAGTTTTAATCGTGACATTACATGTGATACTTTAAACTCACATTTGTGTTATTTTTTGTCCGTATAGCAATTACACCGTTTTCCTATAACTGTGTATCTTACTCTCTCTCTCTCTGCATTTCTCAGCATCAGTTAGTGTTCAACATTCCATTGTTGAACGTTTTGCTCTTGTGCCACTATATTTTCTCGTTTTTTCCCAACATACCACTTCCATATTGGAACTTGTATTCCACGCTTTCCCTTATCTGCTATTACCTAGCTACTCTTACAACAGCACAACTGGCTGTTCAGAAAAAAAACTGAGAAAGAAAGAAATATTTCAAATGAAAAGCCTCTTAGCAACAGTTGGGCAACTTTTCAAGTGCTTTTTCCTCAAAAAAAAACAAGGAGATAAGTAGCGTTTATATATTGGTTTATATAGTGCACATTTCTGAAGTACATTCATTCATACCAATACAAAGTTTTTTAAAAAATATGCCGCTGCGCTGTACTATTTTATATATAAATATGTATACTCAGATAACTTCTATTTTTTCCCTTGTTCTTGTTACAGTTTTGAACATTTTTCAACTTTCTTTCCTTTTTTTCTCAATCTTTCCCTATCATCTATCGAGTATGTGTAGAATAGGTAGAAAAAAATATAATAGAAAAAATGCTGCAGGCACAGGCTTCACTTCTTCATCGACGCTATGGCAGCGGCGGCGTCGGCGGCGGTGAAAGCTGCACAAAGTAACTTTACTTTGCTTATACCATACCACTGACCAATTTATTTTCCCTCCAGTGAGCCACCACTAAACTCTAACACTACCCACTCCACTATTTTTTTTATTCACATCATGTCATTATTTCAACTACATTTTATATACAATATTAAGTATATCATGTATGTATAATCCTCCGCATTATCATCAGAAACGCCAAAAGAAAGATGAGTATGGATGGAGTTCATAAAGATGATCTATTACTCATATGGAAAAAAATATTTCAACATCTGCTCCCCATCTCATCTCACATTTCACTATTGCAAAAGACAGAGAAAATGACCAATAACGAAAATCGAGGGCAATCCATCCGCTTTATATGCTCTTGTGTGAATGGATATGAATATGTACATACATTTGAATACTAATTTTTACAGCTGGCGGATTAAGCAGAGAGCAGCCTACAATTGACCTGCACCTGCTACAATCACTTTATTTGCTGGAGAAAGCAGAAAAGGTAAAAAGAATTGAAATATTTAGAAAAGAAAAAAGTTCACATTTCCCGAAAATGGAAAATTGAAATATTAACATGAAAATCCACTTTAATTAAAATAATGTTTTTGATAAGTGCTTCCAAACTTTCAAACAACATTAACTATTTCTTCAACTGATTGATATACCACACTTGTCATGCCAAATGACTGTCAAAAAAATTCACAATAAAAATAACATATTAGTCAAAATAGCACATGATTTAGACATTTTCAGAGAAAAACATTTTTTCTCACATTTCCACCGAAAAAAAATCAATCGTTAAAGCTAAAGTAAAAAACAATATCAAAATTGATGGGAACTATTTGTATAAAAGCCAAAACAAAAAATAATCTTTTATTCTTCTGTTTTTAAAGTTGCTACTTTTCCACTGATATTTTTCCATCAAAACAATATATATATTTTCAGATTGGTTGCCTTTCTCTACTCTATTATGTGTGTATTATGAGTGCTGCAGTAATAAATAAACTTTTCCCCATCCATTTCAGTAGTAGTTTCCAAGCTCATATTTTTTCTTATATTCTCAAACACATTTACAGTCAACAAAAAAACACACCGTGAGAGTGGAAGATTGAAGTTAGCTGATGTGAAATAAAAAAATAACAACCGTGAGAGAAAACATTTTTTTTCTCTCTCTTGGCGCAACATGGCCCCCAAAAAGGGAAAAGAGAGCAAAGAAATGGAAAGCTCTGGAAAAAAAGAATGAATGATGAGGACGCTTTCGAAGGAAAAAACATGCACATCAACAAAAGCAGGAAGGAAAAAAAAATAAAGAGAACAAAGATACAAAGAAGATAGCGCTGGATGGGCTACGATAGGACATTTACGTAAAAATGGCCTGTACAATTATGGCCTATATTAATATATATACATAGCTAGCTGAAAGTCATAATTTTTGTCTCTTTTTTCGCACTAATTTTTTTGATGGTGATTCTGTATGCGGTCTATAAACACATTTAATTCTCCCGAAGCTTGAATAATATAAATGTGCGAACAATGCAATGTAGAGTGAAAAGGAGTCGGTGTGTGAAAGCAGAAGCCAAATAGTTATCACATTTTTTACTTTGTAAAATTGAACAAATGTGAACGTATGGCTGCTTTTTATCAAATAAAAAATAAGCCTTGTTAAGTGGAGAATCAACACTTTTCTGACTTTATTCATTCTGATCAAAGTGCATGTAATATTTTTGTGGAAAAATATATGATCTCCTTTTTTAAATTGAAGCTATGTATTTTGACATGAAGAATTTCCGCTTATTATAGAAATAAGACTGAATTCAATGTTCAGATTACAAATCATTTTTAAATATTTCGCTTTTTTATGACACCAAAATGAACTTAATAAAAAATTGTTTATTTGTGGCAAAAGTGAAAACCATATGCATGCATGCCCACACATACGCAAATCCAGTTTAAAAAGAAAGGTGTGCAACCAGAAAAGTCAAACATGTGTATTCTCTTTCCGTTTCAAATATTTGCTTAGAGTAGTACAAGTTGTAGTGGGAGTAAAGTAAAAAGGTTATATGTTTAACAGCCATGTTTCCTTCTGCTGATTATTCAGTTTCTTGTAAAGAATGTTCTTTGATTTTGTCATGTAATATATATGTCATTATATCCACACATTCAAGCATGCATGCATCCATGCATGTATGTATTTTCTAGGAATCTTATCACAGCTTTGGGGCTTTTTATTCTGGCCTTGGATGATGTGATACCATGTGTAACTGAGTTACGTCTTTGTGTACCTTCTTTTTATTGTGAGGTTGATATTGCCATGCTGGTATGCGTGGTATAAAGACGGAAGAAGGAGAGGAGAAAAAAAAGTCAAGCAAACTAAAGCAGCAGAGTCATCATTATCATCATCAATAGATTCAGCATCGCATCGTCGGCAACCAAAGCAAACACGCACGGAATGTCAAAAGGTTTTGTACGTTTCTTGCTTTCTTGCTCATTGTGATTCCCTAATGCGTTGATAAGTTGTAAGGACATAAGGAAAAAAAGGATGATGGTATGCACGACGTATGCCTTGTAGGGAAAATGGAGAAAATGGTAAAATAAGAATTTACACTAGAGCAGAGGAGGACAAGTGGGAAAATTGGAGTATAGTAATGTGTAATACATGTTATCTTATAGTTTTTTGATGGTGGTATGGAGCAGTGGTATATTATTTGGATTCTGGAAGGAAAATGGGGATAGTGATAATTATACTTCATAATGGCTTGTATTTATACGTGACAGTGTGTGGAGGAGGAAGGGAGAGCTCTTTTGATACTAGTCCACACGGTAGGAAAAATAGGAATGGTGGTGGTGTGTACTTTAATATCATTATGCAGACCAGAGTCCACTTTAATCGGAGAAGATATACATGCGGGGAAACGAGATTCTCTTCATGTGCATTACACTTTTTAGAAAAAAGGAGATTTTGAGTGCAAGCAAGAAAAAATGCAACTCCGGACCTGGAGTCAAGCTCACGTTTACAAAGACTCGGGCTTACTACTTCTCTAATAAGTTTGGAATGTTTCAGATGTCTAGAAGGTCTCTTTCACTTGTGCATCTATCTTGCTTTGTAGACAGAGTTTTTCTGAGAAAAAGACTGGACAGAGATCAGTTTATTGACATGCGAATGAAGAGAAGCAGAGAACGAGAGAGAGAAAAAAACAAGTGTAATTGCAAGAAAGAAAGTAAACACTGTACACTACCAAAAGAAGATGAAAAAAATCGATGTGACTTTGACTCATTCATTTTTTTGATTAGAATATTTGATCATGCAACTCTTCTGGTTTTTTTAATGATGGTCAGGGGCTGAGTTGACGATGATGTGTGTATTTTCCCTTGTTTGTTTGCATTATTTTCTCTTGCGTTTTTTAAAAGTGATTCGCAATGCAAATGACTTGGTTTGTATTTGATATTCACATCAAACTTTAAATTAGATTAGTTACCTTGCTGACTTGCTTTCCCAGTTTCATTTAATGGACTACAGGAAAAAGCACTAAGAATCATCATCACATCACCATTAGTTAATATATTGGTTTTTGTGCATATATCTGCTTTCTTTTGAGTTTCATCGAGCAAAAATAGAAGGAAAAAGACAACAATGATAAGATTAGTAGAAAAACAGGAGAATAAGGGAAATGAAGAATGAATAATGAATGAAAATTCAATTACTCACAATTGATTTGACCCGATTCTTTCTACCACTTTTTTTCTAGATAGAACTACGTCTTTTGTCCGTTCATGCAATTTTCTAGGAGTGTCCTCTCTCTGAAAATGTCTTTGCTGGAGATAGATAGATATAACTTGTATGTATGCATATGTATTATGCATATCAAGGCAAGGCGAAAGAGATAATGTGTCAATATTTAGTGTATATGGTTGCCATGGTAAAAATAAAAACATGAACAGAAGAGAGTTCCTGCTGATTCTGAATTTATTCTTTATTCATCAAAATAAATGAATGAGATAGGATCGTCGGTCGGTACATGTTTTGACCGCCTGGAAATGGAATGTATGGTTAAGTTACTGGATATACAGTTTATACAGATGATGATGATGACACATTCTTTTTGATGAACTAAACAATTATATGCAGTATAGTCATCATCAGTGTATGGCGATTCATGTGTTTTTTTCAACGAGAGAGGAAGTAACATGGTAATAACAGGATATTAGCTAAAATGCGACCAACTCTGTGTAACAAAACCGCAGCAGGAGAAATACCCACACAGCACTGTTGGATAGTAGCACGTCACGTACTACAAATTTGTAAGAGAAGTAGAGAGAATGAAACCATAATGGCACAAATTGATTTGCTACGTTTATAGTAAAGTTACGTATTTAATGTGTGGAGAGAGTAACAGAGTGCAATTTATGTAAAGTAACAAAGCAACTTGTTATAATGTACATTAATAATACATTCTCTGGAGGAAAAATGAAAAGAAAAAGCTTATAGACAAATGGAATGAAAGAGAGATGGTATGGTGGATGGAAATGAGTATAAAAATAATGTGGACGAGGGAGAGAGACTAACAATAACATCAACAACTCTACTAAGCCAGTAGGACAGTGAGAGAGAAGTGAACTGGTCTATGAAAGACTAAAGAACTGCAAATGCAAGTTTTTAGGTGCACACACACAGACCAGAACACCGCACACGACAAGCCACACGCTGTGCCAGGCAATATTTCATACGAAAAACGAACAAGTAAAGTAGATGTGCCACTATTATCATCATCATCATCATCACAGCATAATATAGCATGCAGTAAAGCTAACGTCACTAGTTTACTATTCAATTTTGACTACTTGGTCTAGGTGAAGGAGAGAGAGAGAGTCTAGAAGAGTACAATGAGTAGAGTTGCGTTTTCGAGAGAGAACATTAGAATGTCTCCTAACAAATAACTTGTGAGAAGGACAAAAAAAATATGCTTGGGAGCTATCACCACCGCCACTACTCCCGCCGCCGCCGCCATATCCCCACACAAACCACCAGAACGAGAGGAAAACCTCTGCTTTTGTTCCTTTTTACCATAATACTCATTATAACTTGCTCACGATAATAGTAATAAAAACAAATGCAAACTACAAACAAAACTGGGAACTTTATCATGATCATCATCATCCTGGTCTCGTCATTATCATCATTTCTCTTCTTCTCTCCTCCTCTTTGTTGTGCATATATTTTGAAAAAGAGGCCTCACTTTTCGTCGTTCTCGTCGTCGCTCTCTTTTTTTCCCACTGGAACCAAAAAGTATGCATCATTCTGTCTTCTTATGAGACAGCAACTATGGCAGCAACCCGAATCTTATGGAAAATTGGAGAGAAAGAGAATGAGCGAGTGAAGAGAAGCCCCAAACGGAGAGAGCTCTGACTCTGATGATGATAATGATGACATGGAAGATTGTAGTTTTGCTATTAGAAGAAGGTCTGCTTATTCTTTCTCGCTCTATTATTTTATTTTATGTTTTATTCGACTCAACTTGTCTCCCTGCAGAGTTCCTCTGCTGGTTTCGTTTGCTTTGGCATGGCCTGGCCTGGTACCTTATTTAGTGCTACCGCACCACCACCGCCATACCATCTCACCACATATTATTATTTATTACAAATAATACTAGAAGCGCACAAGACAGTTCACCTGTCCATGTCCTGTCGTCATCCTCCACTTTTCCACCCAAAATAATATGAAAGACGACGAGGGAAAGAAAAAGAAGAATGCGAAATTACCCTTTTACAAAGCTGACTTGTTGTCTCTTAGTTTTCATCTGCGTAACCCAAAAAAACTGTGTAGCGCATAGCTTTCTTTTCTTCTAAAAAACTTATTGCCCTCAGCAAAAAATTTTTGTTGATAATGCACTCAAGCATGTGTATTCACTGAGATGATATGAGTGACTAGCCTGGTCTTCGGATGTATAGCAATACATAAAGTGAGGAAACTAATAGCGTATTGTTGTCCCTTGTATTATTGTAAATGCCACCACGAAAAGCACGTATTTTCTCCTTATTCTCCTCCGCATCGTGCCCGTGCACAAAAAAGCAAAACATGAGCCATCATCTCCAATTACAGATTCTTCAATGCGATACTTTTCCTACCTGCTTTTTAGCAAAGGAGAAAAGAGACGTAAAAGGTTATACACAGCGCAATAGACAGAAGCCACAGGTAAAAAGGAACAGATAATTTGTAAGTTTTCGTCTTTTTTTTACTGACGTCTTTCTTTCCCTTTATAGTTGTCATGACTGTCATTAAATTGTTCGTATTTCTTATTGTGGTGGGTAGTGATGATGGTGATGCGTGCCGTACCAAACTTTTTTTTTCTTTTACTTGTTCCTTCCTTCCTTCCGTTTTTTTTCTCTGAACGTACACACATGTAACTAAGCTTTCTCAACTGATGATGCTGATACCTGCCTTTTTCTTTTGTCACGTTGTAAGATACTCAGATTCTTTACTAGATTTCCTTCTTCTTCTTGACTTGTGTCAGTCAGAGTCAGTATCAATGACGTGAATTATTTACAATTTTCTTTTTAAAATAAAGTATATAATATGGCACATATGCCATCAAACAACGCGCAACAGTAAATCCCGCACATCATACAATTCAATTTAAATGCTTTAGCTTTTTCTTCCTTTCAACCAATTTTTCTTTATTTTGCATTTTTTCCCTCCTCCCAGATTTTTTCCCCTTTTCCCAGACATCTTTTTTTTCATTCAACCGAATTCATAGCCAATTTGTTTGTTGATTTTTTCCTTAAGGTTCACATAATATGCCTTATTACCTTTCACGTTCGTTTCACAGCAATGGCAAATAAGAAAAAAAACACAAAAGCTTTTTTTCCCCAGATATATTACCAGAGTCACATTTTTTATTGTTGTCTGTTTTCATCCGTGTGCTTGCAGAGAGAGAGATAAAGCTATACAATTTCATAGCTCTACCTTTTTTTTCTCCTCTTTTCATAGGTACAACAATATATCTACCGTGTATGGTCAATAAAACAAATAGAAAAGAAAATGAGTTTGTACATTATATTTTATCTGCAGACAAGAAAGAGAGAGAGAAGCTCAGACTCTCACATGACTCACATCAGTCTGACTCAATTTCATTTTTCCTTTTGCCCTCTAACAAAATAAAAGTAATCCGTGCCATGCCATACACAAAAAAAACTACTCCTATTATACAACCATCACAAGAACCAGAAGAGAAAAAAAAACTTTCTCATATTATACATCGTATCATAGGTTATCTCTCTCTGTAACGCCTTGATAGTATCTCTCAAACTCACACCACCCACCATATACATCCAGCAATAGTATAAAAAAACGGACGGACGGTTCCTGTTTTTTTTCTGCTACTTCCACACGGGATATTAAATGAAGCCATCTATAGCCATCCAATTCATCTATCCATCCATCCCTGTACGCTTTATTATTGATGAGATAAAGTTAACCTGAGGCCTCCACAAAAAGAAATGAAAGTCGAAAAAAGTATCCCTCTTATTTCTAGCCTACACCGCACCGTTGCATTGCTTTTTTCCCTCTTTTAAAAAATATATAAAGAATCTTTCTACACACCGACCGATCATATGCTACGCGTTACAACAATTTTTTTTATTCTTCGTCTCTCAGCAAGATGATATTATATTAACAAGGCAGTAATAAAACATACGCACAGGATATGGAGGATGATATGTTCCATATATATTTTTAATGTTCCATTTTCCTCCTGCTATTTGTTAGTAAAAACAAGGAACTTGAAAAAAAATATGCTACATTTCTCTTAAGTATTTTGTCGGGTGAAAAAAAAGGTTTTTTCCCCTCCTTTCTCATCTGACCTGACTGTGAGAGAGCCCGGTAGTCAGTATCCAGAACACACACACACACAACAACGGAACTTACATGCTTGTTCCACCACTTCCACCACGTTTCACTACCATCCTTGTCTGCTCCTCTCTTCTTCTTTTTTTCTCTCTCAACTTACTTTTCACCGCCCGCAAGCAATTCCTTGACACATGAAATGCTTTCATATAAATTCAAAAGCAAAAGTATGCACAGTTCATATATATACCTATATTGCATTTACAGAGGAGCAGGTATGTTCGCATGTCTTTCTTCGAAAGGACGACGACCAAGAAAAAAAGAAGAAAAAAACTTCTTAGGAAACTTTTCCTTTGCAAGTTGCAAGGAATATAAGTACTTTGACTGTTGTATATGACCCAACAAGCAAAGAAAATAAATATAGAGAGCTCAATTGGAAGATAGTATTATGCCACCCAACATATTACATAGTAAATATGTGATTTAAAGTAAAAAAAAAATTGTGCGTTTTTCCCATCTGCGAATAAAAATAAAATTGAGAGCCGAAAGGGAATGAACATATTTATACTTACCCTGGTTTGGTTGGAAGAAGGAAAGAATTTAGCTGTTTTACAACTACAACTACTTGTAGTAGTAGCCAGCGGAAAAAGTCAAGTTGTTTTTTTTCGGGGGAGAGGATGAGAGACTGAAGAAGACGATATAGCAAGAAGAGGATCAACTTGTGACTGTAGTGTATATACAACGGCACACACACCACACACAGCTGCTAAGCTCACTCACTCTCAGGCGGATGGTGCTCTGGAAAAAAAGAGAACAAAAAAAATGTTAACTGTGGAAAAAAAGATGAAAGTAGACAAGTTATAAAATGCTTAAACGAGAAAAAAACGGTAAAGAGGAGTCATGTATAATAAACTAATGTGCTAGGCCAAATAAGAGAGAGTAGAGTATAAGCTTTAGTAGATATTCATGGTGGCACACGGAAAAGGCAAGGCAAGTTTAATGTTCTAATGTTATGGTTGGTTGACAGTGCAACAGAGTTCATGTATGGGCTACTAACACACATGAACAAAAACAACTTACTAAATGACTCTCTGTGACTAAACTTTACTCAAATAAAAATATATAAGTTTTTACTTTCTTATTGATGATGTAGCAGAAAACCCCAGGTTTTTTTACAATAAAAGAAATATTTTGGTCATGTATAAAAATAAAAGGGTTTAAGACATGACTTTGTTCTTTTTTTTGAGAGTGGACTACCACCTTAACTTTTTTTTCTGGAAAATAAAAAAGTGAAAATCTTGGGAAGATAAAAGTATGTAGTGTAGGTAGCTATCTGAGTATGAGTGAGTAAAATTGTACTTTTACTGTACAATTTTTTATTCCCTCTTTTGGCTCCTTTCTTTCGTAAAAAAAGTAACAAAAAGTTTTTTGTTTTTTTCAAATGGAAAGAAATAGGATTATCTTTATACGCCACGCAACGCAAGAAAATGATTTTGATCACATCAGCCAGCCCCATCGCAACAAGTCAACTGCCAACAATATCTTATTATATGGATATATTCGGATACGGAGTGTTTTTTTTATCGTCCCGTATTCGGTGATGTGTGACCCCGCGTCAGTAAAATTGAATTTTTTTCTCGGTTGTATACCAAAAAAAAGATAACATTTATAATAACAGCTACACAGTGGTAGCAAAAAAAATCATACGTAGTTTTGTAAGTATATTATATCATCATTCACTCACAATCACAAGCAGACGTACACATTTTTTGAAGAAAGGGAGAAAAAAACAATGAAAAGTACAATTTCGGTTGTTTGATGGGCTTTTATACAGAAAAAAGAACAATATGTAATGTAAGTGTAGATGAACTGTGTTTTTTTGCTGTTGAAGGACAAGTTTAAATAACGGTGTGTTGGTTTGGTGTGTCTATGTCTGTGTATGGTGTGCTTGTAGTAAGTTTCCGTTGACATTTTCTGATAAGCTTGTCTTGTCACTAGTACATTAAAAGTAGGAAAGTTTGTTTTTTATCAACAACAACAAAAAAATGAAGTCGAAAGAGCCAAGTCAAGTCAAACCAAGCCACCAAAAAATAAATGGAGAGAATGTACAAGGTAAACCGTAATGGAGCATTGTTTCCTGTGTTTTCGCTTGTATTGCTGATGGTGGTGGTGTATGGTATCATGTAAGTGAAGTGATTTCTGACATAACCATTCAGAGAGTTTTTGTGGTGTGGTATGTATGTGCTATCAAAGAACACCAGAGACAGAGATCACTATATACATTTTTTTTAATTGGAAGATACTAACAAAAAAAGTGTATATAAAGTGGTGGTGAAAATATAGAAAGATATATAAAACGTTAATAGTTTTCCACTGAAAATCTGACAAGAAAAGAGTCAATCTGTGACAGGTGAACATGACATCTAAAAGCGAAAACAGGCTAGACACATTTTCTCTCTTTGTGATCTTGATTGACTTTGTCAGTTTATTTTTGCTAGTTATCTAACGTAAGTGTATAGTTTGTTGAGGTGAAATTAAAAAAAAATACTCCGATATCATTCATTGTGATTGTGAATAAAAATATGTGATTCTTTTCGTAGAAATAAAAAACTAGAGAAAAAAATAGGAAAGAATCTTGAAATAAATAAGCTATTTATCAAAATGTACTCACTCAAGTCATTATAGATATGTCTTACAAAACCCTTTCTTTTCTATCTTGTCATTCAATTGATATAATTTTTTTTCGTTTACGATGCGATAGATAGGATCAATTTCCCTTTTTTGCAAATGTAATAATAACAGTTGAAAAAATATTACGTTTTCCTTCATTTTTCCTTTTTAGCCAAATAGCATTTTTTCAGTAATTTAATAGATATTGCCTTTCATAAGTCTTATTTTGGAAATAAAATTGAATAATGATCAAAAGATTCGCCGTTTCTTAAATATTTTTATAGGATTCCCTTTTTCCTTCTGCATAGTTTACATACAAGGCTCTTATTTAACTGCGCTAGTTTGTATACTCTTTTCACAAACAAACAAAAACGAGACCACTCTTTATTATTCTGCTTATCAGACAAGAGCCATATTTTCATTGAAAAATCAAAGCAAAAACAGCCCAAAACACAAAGAGTACCAACAACATAATCTAATCTTTCATCATTCCTTGTCGTACTTTTCATACTACCTGTCCATCAAGCGTATATTCTCCTGTCGTGAAAGAGATCCGCAAAATGTTTTCCCATACATTCTCTGATTCTCTTGTTAACTTTCTCTTGTAATGTAACGCCACTGCTGTCCCAAAAAAATTATGACAACAAAAGTGAACTTTAAAAAGAAGATATAAATACTGATGGTTAAATATTGTACTATTATTATTTTTATGCATCAATGCTTTCAAAAATGAAGAGATGTGCAGTGAAATGAGGAGGAGACGTACAATATTAAAATGTAAACTTTCCCTTCAAAACAAGCAGCGAGCAACATCATCATCTTTTTCTTCTTTGTTTCATCTTTATTTTTTACTACGAGAAATACATAAAAGGTTAGAAAAGTTTTCCCGTTTACTAAAATATTGTTGTGCAATTCAAATACACTTCATAACATTTCTTTAAAGGGAAATTTGAAGAGAATATGAGGCATACTTGAAACGTACATTGTACATACACATGGGTATACATAGTATATGGCGGGTGAGCAATAAAAGTGAACAGAACACCAACAAACAAACACAATTTAACTTTCAGTTTTCCTGTTGACTGGATGTGAAGATAACGAGAAGAAGAAAAAATGGGAAAAACAATTCGTGTATGATGATCATGACGGCAAGGCATACTATAATATACATACATTATATATTGGACCATAACAAAATACTTTTACAAGTGTAGTGAGAAAAGTACATGGACATGATAAAAATATGAGTACATAACATACATACATTTGTGCATATGTATGTTACAAACGAAATGGAATATTATGCTAGAATGCTGCTGTATTGATGCTAAACATAGTTTTGAATACAACAAAAAACTAGTCTCAAGTATAAACTTTTTAGACTATTTGTTTCGACCATTGAAAATTGTATTGGTATGGACATGAAAAGAAATGCAATAATTTGGTACCTTCAAATAAATCCACACTGGATTGTTACACTTATACTTTAAATACTAATTTTATATACGGTTTTATAGTATGTACATGATACATCCGACTCTGATTCCTGATACGCATTCTAAAACATAAAATTAAAGTCCAGAAAAAAAGAAACAATTTAGAGTTTTCGCATTAATGTTTTAAATGTGCTTGTGAAAGCACAAAAGGAATTACATAGCCGCACAGCCGCACGTGGCTAAGAAGCTTGATGAAGAATCATTAAAGAAACGAATTTACACGGTAGTTATTTTACTGCCTTCTTTACTCCTCTCAGTTTCAGTAGCATGGGTGCTGGTAACTCTGCTGCTGAGATAAGCAACTCGTGATTTATTCTCTACCACTAACTATTGACTACTATTATTGTAGAACAACACACCATATACATATGTATATATTACACTGCGACTGCATTACATATAAAATTTCAAGGAAATCGAGTAGATTCACTAGAGAAACTGCTCTCATTACTGCAACACAAGAGAGAAAAGTGAGTGTGTGAAGGAAAAGTTGAGGGAAAGAGGACGGAACTCATTTTGATTTTTCAAGAAGTGTACTACGGCTACTCTTCAAGTACTGCAACGCCACATTAAAGCAAAAAAAATAGCGGTGTTTGGTGGTGGAAGGAAACTGCCTAAATAAGCTGTTTTTTTTCAAGCAAGAAGGTATACTATAACAACAGTCCAGGTCCAGGGGTAGTAGATTGCAGTGCAGTAGCACAACCAACAGAAGAAAAAAAATGAACTAGGATATCCTGCCGAGACTGGACATGGACAACACACATGAAGAAACACCATTTGGCATGGCCATAAGGATTGTAAAACATGGTCATTAGCATTAGTATCGTATTTTCCTCTCCCTCACTCCTCTTACTTGATTCACTCTTTTTTTTCTGCTGATGTATTTTTTTTCAAGCTTACTTTCTTCTCTCATCTCATCATCATCATCATGATCATCATGTCTGAGAGCGAGAGCAATTCAGCAAAGAACAGTAACAGTAAAGCAAAGCATCAAGAGAGAAGAGCTTAAGCTACGTCATCATCACGAAATCATCAGTGCATCATTACCATCACTATCGTCAGTCATGAAACAAGACAAGCCGGGTTTGGATTTGAAATAAGTAAAAAAACACCACCAGCAGCAACATCACTGGAGACTATAGAGAGAAACAGAACAGCAGAAATTGTAAATCTCCACAGAGGCTCATCTCCAACACACATACACACACACTCTCTCTCACACCAAAAACTATCATCTATCTCTCACCCAGCCAGACTCTTACTTTTATTTTTTCATGCATATAATATCACTTCAGTATCCATCTATTTATATGGGCAATGCGACGTTTGCAAATGTACATAGTATAAAATTGTTATTCTATTCTATCTACTGAAAAAAGTACCACCTTGGTCCCTGTTGACTCTGGTGTACTTGTACTGCTGCTCTAAAAGAACAAACGATGATAAGTAGTAAATATATGCATTGGAAGTGTAATGTACATGAACATCAGTATCAGTGCGGTTGTATTGGGGGAGTTTTTTTACTTCAGAAAAATATGTACGCATGGGGCATCAAAGCTAAAATAAAGCTTTGGACACGATACAGAGGAAAATGGCTAGAACAACAACTGCTAGATGTACTTTATGGGATTTTGTTTGGATATTGTATATAGCCACATGATGCACATGGTCAAAGAGTTGATCTTGTGATGGAAGGGGCTGCTGGATGGAAGAGTTGTGTTGGTTTTTGATCTCAAACCAAACTAAACCACAATATAGAGAAGAAATACACATAAAGCAGACAAACAATATCAATGCATGATCACGTTCGTTTTTTTCCCTTGTAAAATATTACAGTGTGATTTGTTGTTTTTTGTACTATTTAATTCTTATTGTTAAACAGAACATGCTTCTCGATATAATGGAAAATATGAAGGTTTTTTAAGTTAAACTTTTGTTTGGGATGATAATAAAAAAAGAAAGGCACAGACACAGACAGTAAGAGACAACATTATTTATTCTTGTACGCTCTCTGCCTTATAACTTGACTCTTGAACCCCTTTACTTTTCCCTTCATCCGCTGCTTTTTCCCGAACACATCTCCTTCCTTGTTGTGTCGTCACAAGACACAAATTCATTTTTTGTAGACAAAAAAAAGAAGAACTATGTACAAAAGTGTTTTTGCATTGAAACACTTGTGTTCTGCTTTCCTATCTATAATCCTGTATATATTTTTATCTACGGTTGCACTCGTGGTACTCATGTTGTCTTATTTTACTAGTAAGTAGCAAGCATGCTTACGCAATGCAATATTAAAGGAATGTGAAAATTAATGCACTATTTGCCTCAAATGAAACATTAGTTTCAAAATCCAAGAAAACAAAAGCATCCTAAATCAAATCAAAAAATATATCCTTTTCCTTGGTTAATTTTTTAAATTTGAAATTCGAATTCTACGCTTTGGCAAACGCGTGCTTATAATCTGAGAAGTACAAGTTAAGTCACTCATCTAAATTTTATGCTCTAACATACTTATATGCCAATATAGCCATTTTTCATAGAAAATATACAATCCTCGAAATAAATATGTTGTCAACGAAAACAGCTTTTATAAAGAAAGATTATTCTTCCCCTCATCTTTATTCTCATGCTCCCTCTCTGTCTCTCTCTCTCTCAGTTTTTTTGTACATCATGCAAACCATGGCGGATAGTAAAATAAGAGCACTTTTTGTATAAATACATAATATACTTGCAACCTAGAATCCATAAACGGTCTAACAAAATTCTTAAATACAACCAGAAAAAGCCATTTTATGACTGCACTGTCTTTCATACAGTCTCTTTTTTTGGCTTTCCTTTTCTTCTGGAACAACTTTCCTCTCACCCAACCATATGTTACATGGCATAGCACTACTTCCTTGCAGTAAATATGAACTTCGCCTAAACTTGTTCAAGTGTATCATCGTCATCATCCGTTGTCGTCGTCCTGAACATATAAGTATATGTATATATATTCCGCTTGTTGTCGTTAACATACTTATTACGGCTAAATAGATTCGTATATCTCCATAATATGGAATAATAACCGTAAACCTTCTCTGCTGGAAATAGATGTGTATGGTAAATAACAGAGAGGAAAAAAAATCATCATTTGTAAGGTTGTAAGCAAAGATCCTTTATGCGTAAATATTTGCTAACAAGCCCAGCATTTTTACTTGGAAAATTGGGAACCGAAAGACAGAGTCCAGTGGTCATTAAAATAAAATAGAGTGGTCGGTCGCCAAAACGGGAAGCCGGTTTTCAGAAGAAAGTGTATTTTTAGATTGGCAGGATGATATTTTTCCAGGTCGCAAAGCTTGTTGTCAGCTTTCCTGTTTTTTGCCACAACAAAACATCAAAAGTTGTTGCTGTCATTATATTGATAAGAGTATTTTTTCAACAAGTCCCTATTATTTTCACAACTCTGGATGGATTTAGCACGGATTTTTTATTTAGTCCTTCAATTTATTATTGTTGAACTCTCTCTCAAGTTGTTATTTGTATCATATCATAAATCCACTTGACGATACACTACAAAGAGATTTCCAGCTTATATTAATCCGGGGAAACTAAGGTTCTCCAAAATAACTGTTCATACTTGTTACTAAATTTAATTATGTTTGTGCTTTTATGTCGAAATCCAGTGGTTTTGAACTGTAAACGCCCACTTTTTCGAAATATTTGAGATATATTTTTGAGATTAGAGATTTGAAATATGTAATGATTTAAACAATTTCTACAGAATTTATTCCCGTCTGCATATGAATTACCTATGTTTTTCCTCTTCGTTATTCTACGTTTGACTAAAAAGTGGGATCAAAAGTCAAGATAGGATGGACACCGACACCACTTGAAAACCACATTTGACTGCGTAAATTTATATTCAACAGTTAAATAAAAACCTAATAACCTACATCAATAATTGCAAGAGAAACAGAGATAATAATCATCATTCACAGTTAATCTAACCTATTCATCTGCTTATTTACGTATACAAATTTATACCCCTATCGCAACATGTAAACATTGCGCAATTTTATTTATTTTTCATTTTATTTGACTCCTTCTTTCTTTAAGTATGAAAAACGGTATGATGCTTTTATTTTGGCCGCTATGCTATAACTTTTGCCTTTTTCATGTTGACATTAGCTTTTTATCTCGCATTTTCAACGTAATATAAGATTATGGCTTATGGTATTTGATTCAATACATCTTTTTTTCTGTTACACAGCAACAGCCCACCAGTTTTTTATATCCAACATTTTCACTTTTACTTTATTTTTCAGTTTAAAATGTGATAGAATAGTGGCCGTGCTGGAAACTGATGAAATTCTATTTGTAAGAAACGCAATAACAATGACGGTTGAAGGACAGGTGACACAAAGGTATTTCGCATAGGGGAACAATTGTCCCAAAACTTGTAAAAATACAATCATAAACTAACCACTGATATTGAGATGAAGGCAATTCAAAGCTAGTACTTATACTTGGATAACATTAAAATAAAGTTAAGAAATGCGGAAGCCATAATTTACCAACTTGTCATCTTTTTGGTATAAAATGTGGAACAATCCCCTTGACCAAAAAAACATTGTGACAAATGTCCGAGCACATGTAATAACAGGAAAATGTGTCAAGAGAAAATACAAGGCATCATCTATTCAAATTGTATTACCCTTATCAATCTAAAACCACTGTATTCACTGATGAAAATCCAATACAACATATTGTACTTGCAAGGGTGGTGGACAAAATTGAAGATGTATCTACATTATGGCATCGTTTCGCTTCATTTCTTGTATACACTCAAATCTTTGAACTACAAAAAACCCAAAAGACACAGAATATAAGCAAGACAGAGAGAGAGAAAAAAAAATTGTGCAATGAGAATAAGTTTCCTTTATTCTTTGAGAGTGCATTTTAGCAACTTGAGTTACGCTACACAACTTTGTTCCGCTGAGAAACATGGTTCAAGGCAGAAAGAAAAGAGGAAGAAAAGAAATGGGATAACATTTTTTTCTCCGTCTATCCACTCACTCACTACCTTATAGTTTAGTAGAGACATATAACATGGTTATTTCTTTTTCTATGTCACTCGACTAAATAATTCACAGAGATCATTTTCCTTTTCCTCCTTTCTTCTTCTGCCTTCCTTTTTTCCCTTTCTTGTCTTTTTTTTCTTCCAGTGATACCCATTTTTACAAAGAGAGAGTACACAAAAATGGATATGTTATTATTTATATGAAGGAACCACGTATAACGAAAATGATAAAAAAAGAGAATAAAAAAGGAAGAAGTTGAAGCAAATTATAGAATGTAGACTTTGTACAAAAAAAGAAAAATGTGACCAATGTCATCTGTTTTGAAAAAAAGAGACAAATAAGTGGATGGATGGATAGGTGGATGGAATGGTTAGCATGAAAAAAACTTATTGGTAGTACGCAGTACACAGAATGCATATATATTTTATGGAGAAAGCAAAATATATTATTAAAAAACTCAAGTCACTCATGGTTTTTTTGTTTGTTTGTCAGCCTGAGAGTATGGACGGCTGGTCGGTTTTTTTTGGAGTTTTCAATCATTGTTAGTATGAAACCTTGCAAAAAAGCAGATATACTCCAAAGCTTTTTCCTTTTTTTTACCTGAGGGAGGAAAAAAAGTTGAGCTTTCAACAAAACTTTCACGTAGACAGGCTTCATACATCAACTGATTTAATCAAAAAAAACTCTAAATCGTCCTTTTGCAAAGTGCACAAATAAATGTATAATAATTGCAGAGTTCCTTTAAAATGGGA
This sequence comes from Entomobrya multifasciata, assembly GCA_034693345.1. Classification (NCBI taxonomy): domain Eukaryota; kingdom Metazoa; phylum Arthropoda; class Collembola; order Entomobryomorpha; family Entomobryidae; genus Entomobrya; species Entomobrya multifasciata. The sequence goes on along the minus strand of JAQFXM010000609.1, from coordinate 23,062 downwards.
ATACACAGAAAAAAATCTAAAAAGATTTTCTTTAATGTAAATACTCCTTAAAAATCAAATTGCTATATAGCTTAATCCCATATTTTTTTTGTAAGATTTACAGACAACCAAAAAAATTCTATACAGATCTTATTTCTCTCTCAGATGACAACAGAAGAAAAAAATAAATGTACTTGAAAAAGTGTCTCTTGTCTTGTCTTGCATGCAGCCTGACTGAATCTTCAGAGCCCTTCTCGTTTTCTTTTTTTTCTATTGTGTAGCCTACTTGAACGAAACAAAATATATAATAAGAGAGAAAAAAACATGTGACTATTTTTCCATGTATGGATTCTACTTTTTTCTCTTCTGTTTTGTGTGTGAATTTTTTTCTGTGAATTGTTGTGTCTGTTATGTGGATAAAGAAAACATGATCCAAAAAGATATGGGAACATAAGAGAAATAAGAAGATGAAGAAAAAAGAATCTGAATCAGTCAGTATTATAAAAGGAAAGAGAGGGAGAAAAGCTTGAAGGATGGAAGTTGAGATGTGTAGTACACACACATGGGTTCCTCGACTATCCATAATAAAAAAATAGACACGACACAACACAATAGAACAGCAACAGTAGTTGGAGTAGTAGAGAGAGAGCAGGACAACAAAAAGCGAGAAGGAAACCAAGTAGTTGTGAAGGAGAAGAAGAAGAGGAGAGAAAGAAGACGGCTTTTTGAGGATTAATGACACAACAAGAAGGAAAGTGGAGAATATTGCTTCACGCCATCATACCGTGCTACCAAGAAGGATGACAAAGACACGCCGTAGGCTTTTTCCCCACGACACATACAGACACACAGACGGAAAACAGATACAAAAAAATGGAAGAAAGAAAAGGAACGGTGAATTTTTAGGCATATTTTTTCTTCTCATGAACTGCCGTCGCCGTCATATTGTACTTTTTATTCAGGTGGATTGGATAGGGAATGGGGTTCCGTTGGTTGGATTTTTTTGTCGTTCTCTTTGATGTAGTATTTAACATGGATGGACAGTGAATATCATTAATGCATGAGGACCAAAGACACCAGGACAGCAGAGGCCGCGGGAAATATACAACTTTAGTTTTTAGAATTATACGGTTTCCAGGAAAACAAGGAACATGACAATATATTTCTCGCTGGTTGCTACTCTTTTAAATAATTTTTAAGCTGTAATACTAGACAGGCACATCAAATAGTAGAACATGTAACTAGAGAAAAAAGAGTTTAAGGGGGCAAACGTTTTTTTTCATATTCGCTTGGTAATATATGAGGATTTTAAATATTTCGCAACCGAAAACAAAAAGTGTTTTGTAATCATAGTTATACAGAAAGATGATAGGGTTAGATAGTGAGAAAATATATTCATCCTTTTTCCACAGAGTAGAATTGTGACAGGTAGCAATGCAATGTGAGACAGCAAATGAATCAAGGAGGCCATGCCATGGCATGGAATACATTATGGAATAACGAAAAGATCCATTTTTTCTGCATGTCTCTCTCTCTCTCTTTCTCTCTACCAAACAAAAGCAATGTATTTCGTAATGTTGATATGGTCGTCATGAGACTTGTAGTGATTATGGATGATGATAATATGAATATAATGAGATTTATGCTGATTTGCTCATTACATAGTATAAAGACTCTCTCTCGTCAGCACAGAAATCATCTTTATCATCATCATAAAGAAAAAGAAGCTTGCTTCCTGTTATCCTCCTGTACCATGTACAAAAAAGGACTACGTGTACAACAGACAATCTTGTATCTTTAAATAAAATCATTTAGCATCCTCTCTGGTTTTCTGCTAGACGTGGCAGTATAATATAATCATGTTAAATTGTGATGATGCTAGAGATTATGTATGCAGTCAAGTATAAAATAACGTATGTATGTAATATACTTGACAAATAAAAACCATATTCTAGCAGATCCAGACAAGACAGTCATCCCATATAATTTAATAGTAGGTCAGAGGAAACCATTGTGAATATCCTCCATCATATCACCACCACCACCACATCAACATGAGCACACGGCTCATCGTTTTCCATCAAATCGAATCAATGTTACATATTTAGTGAGAAATAGTGATGTTGAGAGATTGCACAAGTACTTTTCATACCAGAAAATTTATCCAAGAGTAAAAGCAGAGTGTGGGTGCCAACGGGAAATTTAATTTATGACAAGAGCAATCAGATCAAGCATGACATGATGGTGTGTGTGTGGTGGTGGTAGTTTAGTTTAGTTGCATGTTCTCCTTGTAAGTTTACAAGATTTGCAAATTAAGTGTGTCTCCTTTGCTTTCTGGATATACTTGGAAGGGACAATGATGAGGAGATATTTTGGTGGTGATGGTGCGGTGGAATTTTTTTTTCTTCACAGCACAGGAAAAAGCTAAAGAAGAGATCAGTAGACCATACTCACTTTTTTCGAAACTCTGCATTTCTCCGTTCTTCATGAGTTGTTGGAGAGAGAAAAGCCAGGCAAGAGTGAATCAAGGCAAAAGGAAAGCCAAAAGCTATAGTCCCAGCGCTGGTCTTGGTAAGCATTATTATTGTGGAAGCTGCTGACTCCTCTTTGTAACAGGATCAAGAATAAAATCATGATAGCGTGTAAGTGTTTGGGAGGAAGAAGAGGAAAATCTGCCGAGTGTTTTTCTCCTTCTCTGCTTTTCCAGGAATAGCACAATAAAAAAAGGAATCCATGTAAAGAAGAAAGCCATGTGACAAACTGTGAATTCCCAAATGACGAATATAGTGCCAGAATAGATCAAAAAAACGTGAAGTGAAGACTATTATAGCAAATGCAAAGAGCCAAACCATCATTCCAGCCAAAAGTACTATTTCTTTCTTTCTTTAGTAGGCAACCTACAAATAACAACCACCGCCACAAAATAGGATGACATGCTTGCGTTTCCCAGCATTACATGTATAAAGATTAGAAGAGTCAAGTAAACCAGTGAAAGAATGGGATAAAGCGGCGGACACTTGTATATTTTCACATGTGTACGTTTTTTGTCGCCTTTTTTTCTCATATCTGATACACATAATAAATTTGTAGCAATGCATCTTCGCAAAGCCGAGAGTTACACATTCCAAAGACGCGTTTCCTTCCAAACATCTTCTTATTCTAGTACCAAAAATAGTCTTCCGGTAAGCATGTTTTCCATTATGTAAGCAATTTTTTAGTCCTTGTTCCATTCTACTGATTATGATAATCCATAAGTGGTTTTCTCTCAGAATTAGCGTCATCATATTTTCTTCATCATCTTCATATGCTTCAGTGTAAGTACAAAAAAAACTTATTTCTTTTAAGCGAAAAAGGGCCAATATAAAATTCATTCTTTTTTTGGTACGTGTGTATATATACCCATCACTTAACTCTTCTTTTTTGGCCGATTGGCTTCTTGGTACCTTTTTCTGTTTACCTCGCTTTCTTCTTTGAATTCTTGAGGTAAGCAAAGTGTACATATGCATGAGAATCTCTTTCGTATGAACATCTTAACAGAACATTTTCTACCAAGAGCGAGAGAACTCACTTGACAGGCTTGCCTAGACAGGCAGAAAGTAAAAAGGAATCAGTCAGTCAAGAAGGAAGACGGACATGAAAAAGAGAGCCTCTTCCTCTTGTATATGTATTTAATGTGCATTTTACTATAATGCTGATCACACTGATGATGATCATCATCATTATCATCATGTTGATGATATTACATGGGTGACTGCATTCACAACTACAACCACCACTTACCACGCTATACCGAACCGCCATATTACTAATGTTGCAACCTTTTGTTCCAAAATAATCTACAAACAAGCATGGCAAAATAATACACCATTTAGCACTGCCATCATCCATCCGCTTTTGTACCTTTTATCCTCAACTTTTCTCTGGAATTCGGGATATTATGAAGAAGACGAAGAAGGGGGAAAAATTTTTATGAGCTTCGTCGTCTTCTTTCTCTACTCGTCTTTCTATTCTTCTCGTTTGTGGGAATGACTTGAGTGACTGTAAGCTAAAGCCTTTTTACTTACTCTTGAGCTGAGCGAGTGAATTTGACTGACTGACTAGCTGTTTCTTATGCTCCTTTTAGTTTTTGGTGTACATGTACAACATGGACACTCTTTACCAACACTGCTATTAATACTGCATACTAAAATACTGACCTACAATGCATCTTAAGCTAACGTGTGCTCTGCTGCTTCTTTTTTTGGAAAAAGGAAAGATTACTATTCTACAAAGCAGCAACGCGGAAGAACGGATGTAAAAATGAAAATGGAATGGTGATCATGTCTACATAAGCCTACGTGCATGGTTTACAAGGGAAAATATTTTTCACTTTGCATAATATTTTTTTAAAGCATAAGCTATTTTACTGAGAAAAAGGTAATAGTTGAAGATTTTTTTGAGCTGGTGGATGGATGGGTAAAAAAATAAAATAGTAAAGTAGTCTACTTATATATTTTTTCGCATCCCTTGATATGCTATATTTAGGAAAGGGCTTGGACTATCTATTATTCACACGTATGTGCAACCCTGTGGAATTTTTTTTGAGGATACAAGCCAGGAAGACGAAAAAGTGAACAGAACCATATTGTTTTATGTAGAATAGAAATTATTCAGTGCTTTTATCCTGCTTTTCAACAAATAAGCAGTAAAATAAGCAGCTAACTGGAACAATATTAATAAGTGTCTCTCTTTTTTGTACATAAGAAAATGAAAGTAAAATGAAGAGTAGTGTAAAAAGGGGTTGGCATGGTATATGGCATCCTCTTGTGTTTACTTGTATTACTGACTATTTACACAAGCATGCAAGAAAAAGCAGATTTCGAGTTTTGCTCCCTGTCAAACTCATCTCTCTACTTACTCTCCTGACTCTTTCTGACTTGAACGATAAAAAGGGAGAATGTAGTGCAGGAGAGAAACCATTGCATTGGCATCAACATTGAAAGGACAAAACAGAAAAGTGAGTGAGGAAAAAAGTGGATGAGTCATCATCCTCAATCCTCACTTTTTTTTGCCTGTGAGCAACCCAAAAAAAGTTGGAATGACAAGTGCAACGTGCACAAATGCACTCACTCGTCATACCGCACGTTTTGTGTACTTCAAGTGCATCCTATCCAGTTTTTCATTCATTCTTACTTACGTTCACATCTCGCTCGTTTTCGGACGACGATAATAACATGAGAAAAGTAAGCAGGAGCTGTGCTCCGTCAAAAAATGTATACATTTCTAGGCTTTAGGGCTGATCATTCACTATTTCACTACCAATTCTCTCCTGAAACTGAATCTTTTATTTCACCTCCTGCTATACATATTTATCTCATTTCTCAACAAAAAGTACGACAACCATAAGCAAAGCTTCAATATTGCCCCTGTCTACTAACTCGGTTTTTTTCTGTAAAACTCATACTCTCTCTGGTCTTGCTTTGCTACACTCTCCTAATTTAACTTGAATAAAACTACAAGTTTTCACTTGGCTCGTTTGTAATTCTGTACGACGCTCTCATTATTCCAGTGTATGTACTCATTATACAAAAAAACCCAAGTGTATTTTTTTCTAGCCTCAAAACTTACATACAGCTTTTTAGTTTTTTTTATGTATTTTTATTCAGGCTGTGGTGCAGTGTTCAGCAATTTTCTTTACTCTAAATATTATTTTGTATGCTATCTTGCTTGCTTTTCTGAGTGTTACACGATACATCAAGTAGGGTGTGAGCTGGGAACAAAGAGAAAATGCTACTGTGAAGAAAACGAAATAAGAAAAAACGAGGGGTAGAGAGGGTAACACAAGTTGTAATGGTGGCAGTGGTGGTGGTGGTGGAATTGGAAATGATGTAAAAAGCAAGAGGGAAATGAGTGGCTTTCTTTCCTTCCTTCCATCCCCCAATTTCTCATACACACATTTCCTTTTTGGTATAAAAATTCATGTCTATAACATAAGCACCACTACCAACCACGTTGCATCACACACACCACATTTTCCTCCCTATTACATACTTAACTAACAGCCTTCGTGTGTTTATGTGCTTCTGTACAAAAAAGTATATTACAAGATTGGTTACTCCAACTGCTGCTTCTCCTTTTATGAAAAAAAAGTATAGCAGCAGAAATACATATTATTTTTCTCTTCTTTTATACTCTTTCACTTATCCACTAAAACTCATTCTGTGAAATGAGAAAAAGGAGAATTAAAACGGGGAACAAGTACAGTGGAGAAAGAGCAAAAGGAAGACGGGAAGGGGAGAGAAAATGGGATCCCAAAGAGCAAAACCAGTATAAAAAATATACATGCATATGAATCCCCATCTCACATTTTGAAATTTAAGTTTGGCTTGATACACTGTAAATCTTGTTGTGTATGTGGGCATTGTTGTTCATTCATATTACTTTTTTCCTCTTAAAAAACTGAATGCTGTATACAACCGATTTCTTTCCCTAGTAACAAAACAGTGTACTCTTTTTTTTTTATCTACATCTCTGCACTGCACTACGGTCATAGTTAGTCATAATAATATAGTAAGTTAAGTGAAGGATGTAGCACAAAACAGAGTAAAAGGAGGAATAAATGATTCAGCGAGCAGCCTGCTGAACTAGTAAATCTGCATAAAATGCATTTCTTCCTTCTTCCTGCTTTTTTCTCTCTCTCCTTCTCACCCACCATCTTTTTTTTACATACTCATCTTTCATCATCATTGAAACACATTCCTTGTGTCTGAGAGTATGTGTGTGTGTGCCTACGTCCCCGTCTCCCTTATGTCTGCTCTGTTTTGTATGTTGGCAAGTTTGCCTGCCTTTTTCACCCGGTTTTTCCCCCACACATTATTCTCCAGAATACAAATTTTATTCCAGTTCATAGCTCTCAACTTTCATTCAGAGAAGCACACTCACACACAAGGCAACACGAGAGAGAGAAAAGATAAACGTGTTTAGAAAGTTATACAAGAAGAGGCTGAATACACAGAGTATAGTGATATGGATGCCTTTTTACTACTAAAACATTAAAATATGCTCAATGACTACAAAAGATGATGATGATGACTAAAAGGAGGAGGAATGATATTAATATTGCTTTGTATTGTGTTCTCTTTCTCTCTCCTCTCAAGATATGCTACAAAACAACAAGAAACATTTTACTAGAAAAGCCAAGCCATGCCAGCATCATCGGAGGAGGAAAATTTACAAAATACCAATCCTTTTCTGTTCTTGACTGGGTTGGGTGAGAGTGTATTTGTATCAGTTTCTATTGTGTGTTTTTTTCTTCTTCTTTTCTCCCCTTTTATTTCTCAAACGAGTAGAAAGAGTAAAGTGATACACACACACTCGAAACAAGTTGACTGTGTGAAATAGTACTCAAGACGTTTGCAATGCGATGTCTAGCAATACAATATGGAAAAATATTGGTATCCTCCCACATTTATCATTTATCTTCATCTTAAAAAAATATATATCATAAATAGGATCGATACTACTTCGGAGGATGAGCAATAATTTTCCCTGAAGGACATTCTTTCATCATCGTCTTCCATTTGTTGGGAAATTATTTCAAGTGTCCAGAGAAGAAGAATCACTTTGGACGGAATTGATAAAGTAAATCATCGATAAGATGTGTAAAGTCACAAGTGTGATTATTCTGCAGTTGGCATGTCATATCTTACTTGTCACTCAGAACAAAAAAATGGTCAAAATAAAGGATTGCGTGATAAACCTGTAGTTTTGATCCGCAGTGGTATAAAACATATGTACAATTAAACTAACTTTTTCCAGTAATTATTTTATAGAAAATTTTAAAATTTCATTTAAAAAAAATAATCTCGAAAGGAAAATGCAATTAATCATTATTCGCGAAAAATTGGTGACTTGCCTTGCCTCGCCACACAGTCTTTTGAGCTAGTTTTTAGCAGTGTACATTTTTTTAGTCTGTCTTTTCTAACATGGCCAATAATAGTACTTCAATATATTTAGTGGGTTTTTGAGAGTTGAGAAAAATTGACAGTTAGCTGGAAGAAAATGAATGATGGACATTTTATGGTGCTTCCAGATGATAACACCGGTGCGGTACGTTACATGTCTACTCTCAGCTCTCTATCCTGTCTCTATGAACCTCTGAAAAAAACTGTGACTTGTGTCTTGTGAGAGTGAAACTCTACAAGAGAGAGAGAGACCAAACCGAACCAATATAGCCAAAAAACAAAAACTTGTCTTTGTATATGTTACCCTTGCATTTCACTTGTAGTGCTTTCAAGCTTTTGATCGTGATGTGATGACGAAATTTATATGTACACAAGGCATGGATGCACAGCACATACATACTATACTCTGTATATTTACTTGGTTTACAGTTAAAATGAACATGTTTTCCTCATTTCCAACCCAAAAATCAAATCAACCATGTTTTTCTCTTGGATACTTGTACTTGATTTTCAAATCGAAATTTCATATCATCATGACATATAAATGCTTAAACTGTATAGATTGAATTTTACGTAGAGACATGCACATAACAAATCACTAAACCATCAAAACTCGTCAACTTTTCCAACATTACATCCCATGTCTACATAACTGTTCCATTTATTTTCTTCTCAGCTCAACTCAGCTCAGAGTCATCTTCAAATAACAAAATTTTGTTGATTTCGTCTCGTCGTTTATTTCATTCCAGTAAAAAAACTATTTTCTGGAAAAAGTGACGCACACAAACCTATATACCCACATTATAGCCCAATAACCTAAAGCCATGCTATTGCCATGCGATACGCCATACATTCATGAACATTCTCTTCAAACTCAAAACATTAATTTGTTATTACGACAGGGATTGCACTAAAAATGGTGTGATTTATGAATACGCATAAAAAATAAGAATTTCCCGAGAATATTCACACAAAACTTAATTGTATGATTTTTATGAAAAAACTTTTTGCATGCACAGTTACATATGTAACTATATGCATAATATGCAGACGTAATGTAAAGTCAAAGTCAACTTACCTTGATTATAAGTATTTCACCGTTTCCTTTCCTTTCCAGACAAGAAGAAGCACAGAAAAAAAGTGAGTAAGTGAGAATTTATTTTTGTGCAAAATAAAAAAAGTTTATCGTGTATTTCCAGTCCACAATTCAAAACAAGTTCAAAAGTTGATACGTTGATTTTTGTTTAAATTTTTTTCAGCAAAAAAACAAAACTTTTAATGTACTTTTTTTAAACTTCAAGTCTACACGTTTATTTTCAAATATACATATAAGCGTATAGTAAACAGGTAGATAGAAAGTATTTCCAGGGAAAGATGAAACATTCACAGCGACAGCGAGATATGTAGAAGATGATATATATAATTATTATTGATAACGAATAACTAACGAGAACGAGCTGCACTATTTTAGATTTCAGATACTTTTTCTTAAAACAACAATTATGTTCGCTATTGTAATATTTAATAAGGTATTCATAAACAAGAAATATTTAAACAGATAAAAACGACAAAAAAACGACGCTATATATTTATATGTTTTTTCTTTGTTGCAGTTTGCAAATAGGATCAATTGTCAAGATTCACTTTCACGTAAAAACCCAGTTTTATTTCCAACGGTCCAATAAAGTGTTTTTATGTTTGGAGGAAAAACGTTTGAATATAGTTATCTTTTTTTTGGAATATTGAACACTCTCGTACTATAACATGTATTAATATAGTTAACAAATTAACGAGTACTATGCATGTATTCAACTTGAGAAACAACGAACAAACTTGAAATAAAATTATTTAACATGAAATTCTTTTTTTGCATATATAAATCTGTTTTTGAGAAATTAAAGAGATTTTAACAATTTGACAATAATTAGATTTAATTGGATAGGTAAATAGGTAATATGAGGCCCATGGATATTTTGGAATGGAAGTAGGTAAACAAATACAAAGAAAATTGTACACACTTTTCAAACTTGTCGATTTACAGTTTACTCCAAAAACTATACGCAAAAACGGAGTGTCTACCACCTTGTCAGTCAGTCACATAGATAGGATGAAAAAAATGAGGATTTCCTTTTACTTTTTTTTCTATCCTAATAAAGTTAACAGGAACAGTGGGAAATATAATAGACTATGATTTTCTTCTCTCTATCTTTACTAAAAAATGATTAACAAACAAACTAACGAACGAACGAGTGTGTGTGGTAGAGCAATAACGTGTGAGTATATAATATTTTGTATTAATTTTTTTTCTTTTTCTTTTTTGTATATATTTTTATGCACTGATGATGTATCTATATATTTATATAACGTTGATAATAAATGACGATTCTCTCGCGATAATAATATAACGTGGTTAAGATTATTACGACGGTGGCGATGATTATTTATTTTGTGTTACAATAATAACTAGAAAATAGAATAGACAACAACAACATGGGTGACGTGAGACCCTTCCTGGTCGGCACCCAAAACGAAACTGTCAGTGGAAGAGTTTGTACAACGGTTTGTATGGTGGTTATGGTGTACAAGAGAGTCAAGTCAAGTGACAAGATAAAAAAAATGTAAGTATGCAGGAGCAGCAGCAGCAGCAGTACCCAAAAAGGCCAACATCAAGCCAGATCAGAGCCCAAGAGAAGTAGCATGCAAAGCAGGATATTTTTTGTAAAGTGCAAATGATAGTTGAGCTTGAGAGCAAAAGGAAAATGCAAAGCAAGCCATAGTGCCATATAGCACACTAGTACACCAGCAGCAGCACCAGAAGACCAGACCAGACCAAAACTTACTTTTAAACCAAAAAGGTAGTGTTGGTTGCGATTACGATTGCGAGTTGGTTGAGAGCTGTAAATGTAAAAATGCAAGGAAGTTGGTTAGTTAGCAGAGCAGCAAAAATAGTGGAACTCTTCCATACAAAACCAACCTCTCTTGTATAACTCCACAGCATACTCCACACAATCCAACAACGTGCTATTCTGCTGACTTGACTGACTGACTGAGTAACTGTTCAAAATGCAAGTACTTTTAACATTACATTTATTTTACATTTTAAAATTTTACTATTGCAAATGTATCTTTTTTTCGCTGCTGTTGTGCTGCTAAAGCTCATGATGTTCATGATGATGATGATGATGATGATTATGATAACGATGCTTATGTTTTGTCGTTTTTTTCCTTTCCTTTTTTCTTACATAAAATCAAACTGGCTGTATAATATTTTTTTATATGGGTAGAGCAACTCATAACAGAAAAAAAAATTGTGCATAAAATTGTTAGATTGTTTCCTCTCACTCTCAAGCTCATTGAGTCTCTCCCAGCAGCAGCGCAGTTTGAATCGCATAATACAACATAATCAGCAGTACAACAAAACAGTAAAATGAGTGACTACGCGGAATGTAAGTAGAAAAAGTTACGGGCTTTGTGCAATATTAAAAACCATGATGAGATGATGACGACGACGACGACTACGACGACTACGAGATTTGTTTGTTTGTGAATGATGCTGGCCCTTTATTTTCTGCGTCTGATGATGTTGATGTGCTCTGATATTGCTACATGTGGAATGAAATATTACGCTATTTAGCACTACTAAACCAAAAAAAAATAAGCGCACAAACTACAACTGTGCGTGCTTCGTATTTTTTTCTGGTTTACTTACTAACTTACTTTTGCTTTGATAATAATCATCATCAAATCTACATTGAGGATGATGATGAGGATGATGAAGTAACCAGCAAACCAAACCAACCAATATCATTATGCCTCCATTATTACATATTATGTGTGTCCGCAATCCACACACACACTTTGAAGAGAAGTTTTTGCTGTTTAAGTTGAAACTGACGTGGTGATGATCATGATCATCATCATGATTGTTGCCTAAACATCCAGCCAGCTTTTTTCTGCGTTAAGCACAAAAATGCTCATAATATAATGTTATGTATATGCATAATAGTTAACTTGATTTTTAAGACAGAAAGAGAGAAAGATATATAATATGTTATGTAGTTAAACAGCAGCAGTTGATAGTTCATTTATTTCTGTGGTTGTTTTTTGGATTTTCTGTTGTACAGCTGTCTGTCTATATGAAAGAGAGAGAGAGAGAGAGAGTGACTGACTTTACAGGAGAATTTGTGTGCATTTGATGGTGATATATGTATATTTTGTGTGTGTGGTATGATATGATGATATGATATGACATTCGTCGGCTAAAAGGCAGAGTTTAGTTGCTCATTCTACTGCTCTAATAATGCTGGTCGTTGTTATATATGTCGTTTGTTAAGCTGAGGATCTGTCAGTCAGTTGGATTTGGAGTTTTGGAAAATTCAGCGTGCATGTATGATGAAATGTACATCTATAAATCCTAGAGTTTTGTGTGAACTACGAGAACTGAGAAGAGAGTGAGTTTGCTCATTATGATTTTGATTATTACGAATGAATGGTATATGAAAAGGAACGTCAAAATATTCCTATGACCAAAAAGCCAGGCAGACGCAGGCAGACCATCATCGTCATCATTTCATATCCAACAAAGAAGAGTTACGGTGATCGGTGGTAATCATAATCATCCAATGTGCAAATTTTGTTTAAACATGTAAAGTTTTGCTGTAAATATAGCACACTAGAACAAAGTTGGTTTGGTGCGCTACTAGCACACACACAACAACAAAATAGCAACAACAACCGTGTGTTCTTGATGATCATGATGACGATAATGAGAAATTGAGATGAAGAACAAAAATCATAAATATAAAATGTGTGTATTGAAACAGTGGTGGTGGTGACGATGACGACGCCAAGAATGATGATGATTATGATTACTGCATTGCGATGAATGATGGAGATTCTGTTGTGCATAATATTATAATAATATGTAATGTAAATATTCATATGTACCAAAACCAGTGCAATAGTACGCAGCAAGTCAAGTTAGATAATTAAGTAAGATGAACATATTGTGTGGATGTGGAGTATGGAAAATGTTATTGAAAGTTTAAGCAATGACATATGGAAGTATAATAATGTTTAGAAATACATTTTGGTATTATGCAAAGACGGAGAGAGAGAGAGATGGTTATTTAGAATGTATTACTATTTACTATACTGACATTCGATTCATATAGGTATACAAGAAGACAAGACACAGAGACAGCCAAGCCAGAGAGGAGATGATGATAATGATGATGAATTATCAGAGTTGTTTGTTTGTTTGGAGGAATAATAAGGAAAATCGAGAGCAGAGAGAAGCAATGACGAAAAATTAGAGAAATAATGTATAGTGGATGGATAGAGAGAAATAATGATGAACGGTAATATGAATTATATAAGTTTATGAGAGGAGAAGGATTATTTAGTTGATGTAAAGGTATATTAATGGAAATATATGATTTAAATAGTATAGATGAGTTTTAATGTTGGTAGTTGTGTTGTATTTTGGATATAGAGAAAAAATATGGGAGTTTTTTTGTGGAACTGGTTGAGTTGTAGTGGTCGCGGTGACAGTAAACCATTTAAAGTTCCTAAAAAATACTCCGCATTTGATATATTATGAAATATGAATTAAAGTAGGGATGGATATTGCTGCTTTACTTATGTTTTAAAATGTCTTTTGACTGTAAACTGACTGTTTGACTGTCAAGACACAGAAGAGTGTATGAATTATACTTAAAATATTACATTTAATTGAAAAGTGATTGCGGCTGAGAGAAAAAAAGGAAAAAAAATCATTAAAAATATCATGTTATCAAAATATACCCGCCTTTAAACATTAAACATTGATATCTTGATTAATACAAATGATCAGCTGTATAAAATAAAACGATTAATGATTTTTCATGTAATCCTCCATTGCAAAGTATAGGTACATATATAATTAAGTTGATATATAAGACTACCGTGTCGAGTATCGTACCTCTGTGTACAAAGTGTAAGAATTTAAAATATTATCTACTTGAGTTTTTAAATTATAATCATGTATACATAAATTAAAAAGTACTACATTAGGTATATAATATGTAAGAAAATGATATACATATACCACATGCCACATACTACGCACAGGCAGCAAACAATTACAACTGATAATCAGTTGGTTGAATTTCAGATAAAAAAAAGTAGAATGGGCAGTCAAGCTACTAGAATGGATGTAGTAGAATAACGGTAGTAGTAGTTGTTTGAAAAAATATACTGCATACATGCGTACCCATAAACCCCTACATTTTAACTGTATTGTTGCACGGCTACATCAGTGATGTAACACAAATTATGTAAATATTCATATTTACTAGTCAAGTCAGTCAGTCAGTGTTTTAAAACTATTATATAGCCCTCACCTCATCCCCTAGTCCCTGCAAAAAATATGTTATATAACACATTATCTTCATCATCATCAGCATCATGCCAAACCATAAAAATACTTGAATGACTGGTAGAGGTTTGCAGCAGAGAGGCAGCAGGCTCTGCAGAATTTTTTATAACTCTTACTTTCATTGAGTTACCACCATATCAGCAAAGCCAGCGCAAACCAAAACCTTTTTTTGTTAAACATCTTATTGTTGTTGATTCTCGAGGAGAAAAAAATCATACATTTTCGTTTTCATTGGATTGGTGGTGGTTGGCTTGGATTTCGTAATACAAATCATGCGTCTAAAGCCCATACAAAAAGAAAAATGCAATACATTGTATTACTTTTTTTTAGTGTGTAGGTATCTTATGCAAGAAAAAAAATGCAGTCAAACTATTCATTAAAACAACGTGACGATATATTTCATTTTTGCTAAGGTAAGTTGACTTGACATGACATGTGTGCATGTGGTCCCGTTTCACATTTGCGATTGAGGATTTAAAGAGCATCATCATCATCACCATCCTTCATCATCACTGCAAAACATAATAGCTTTATATACACAAGAGAATAAAGTTTTAGCGAAAATGAAATGTAGATCACGATCTGATCTGTTTGCTGCTTTATATTATACAGCGTTTTTGTTATATTTTTTGCATTGTGTTCAGTTCAGAGTGTCCATATAGCTTGAGCCGTGCGGTGCGCCGTATATGTCAATAAAAATGACTAGCAGAAATTTGATTAGAGACATTTCAAATTACATCTGTTTTACTTTAATGAACATTTTGAATAGGAAGGATTTTGCTTTATCTTCCTCTCTTTGCTTCAACCTTTTGGGATATAAAAGTACATCATGTAGTGAAGCGAGATGACATGTTATCTAATGTCTGTATATATATTTTTTTCTTTATAAGGACACAAAAGAGAGATGATACAATATACAACAACGCTCTGATGATTATGACTGGCTGGTTACCTACATTGCGCGTTGGAGTGTGCAGCGCGCATCGATAAATTGTCCTACTCAGCCACAGACACGTTTTGAAAGAAAAAAAATTGCATAAAAATCATGTCAAACTTTTTGCACGATGAATAGTTATTTTGCCTAAAGTAAGTTAGTAAGAAAATATAAAATGATGAATAAGTCTTTTAAATATAGTATATCAGTGAACAATCTTGGTTGAGTCGTTTAAACAGAAAAAAAGGTAAAGTGTTGGAAAAACATAATGCATAAAATATTATACTACATTTTACTTGCAATTGCAATTATAATCATCCTTTTCCTCATTCACTACCACCTCTTATTATTGTTCACTTACAATTTTTAAAAATGTATAAATATATTTACAATATTTTTTTTTACTTCACACTCAAAGCATTTTCCTCTACAAAACAACAGTGTGTAATCTCTTATTGTTGTGCGGTTTGGTTGCATTTTAATAATTTTGCACGAATAAGGAAGGTAAACATGTAGAATAGGTAGTTGTACAGTAATATTGGCAGCAGCAGTAAATGGCAAAAAGGTACTACACGTTTAGTCCTTACAAGAAAATTATTATCATATGTATAGCATATTATTGCACATTTTTTTATACTTGTGTATTTTTATTCAAGCATAATTTTTTCATGCGGGTACAGTGTACACAATGTTTGTTTTATGAGTAGTTCATCATATCAAGCAGATATAGTTGTGTATGGTATATGGTGTGTATATTATGTCAGTTCTGCTGACTGACTCCCTTTTTTAACCATGAAAAAAGGGAAGAAATAAGAACGTCAGTGCAGACAATGTATTCAAAAAAGTAATTGTGTGTGCATACGTGCATAACTTATAGTTGCATAGAGACACATGTGGAAGTTTTATTTCATATCAGCATCAGCCTCCTTCTCTCTTATGATATGATATGATGCACTGCACAGTGCAAAAAAATAACAAAACACATTCACTTTTTTTCAAACAAAAATCTTATGCAAGAGATGCTGTGTTACTGTGTTACAATCTATTCCTTTACTTTGTTGTTATTGAAGGGTCAATAAAATTTTCAATTACATATTTTTGTAGCTAGACAACTTGGACTTTTGCCTTTACTCCTGTAAACTTTTTTGATGTTTTACATTGTTGCATAACTTTGTAGAGAGGGAAGCCTTTGAGAAAATAAAAATTGGAGAAAAATTGATATGTGATCTGTTTTCTATGTAATTTGCAATGCATGTTTTGTGGTTTGATTGACCATACCATAAGAAAGGAACCCATCACGAGAGGAAGTTTTATCAGTAAAATAAAATAACGTCTATACTTACAAAATATATTACTTTAACTTTGATGTGTGTTGTGTGTGTCTGCACACGAGGCAACAGAGTTTGTAATAAAATTGCCGTGATGGCTAGGCTATGACGTTTTGACTGGCCAAAGTTGACCATACACTACGTGCAGAGTGCATACAGCGTACTTCCATAAATCATAGCCACAGTAAATGATTTTTGTATAGATATTCTGTTCATTTTAAATAAAAGTGGTTAATACTAAAAACCTACAAATTTTAATTAGATAATTCACAAGATATGTTTGATACACAGAAAAAAACATCTTGACAGTAAGCAAGGCAGTAAGTACAATGTATGATCATGTTTTTTGTCATTGTCATTCAATATTTCTACATGACAACTTAAACGTAACGTTTGTTTGCTTGATAATTATTTGTATGAAGCATAAAAATATGAAATGCAATTTTGGGATTATGTTTTGGATTTATATTCATGCATGCATGTATTGCAATATTCGAAGGTTTTGATTTGAAACCGAAAGTTTTTTTTTTTGTGAAATATGAATATAAATCGTGTATGTAGCAAAAAAAGAATGATTTGAAAGCATGTTATATCATCAAAGCCTTATTACATATTATTATCATTGTTGCAGGAGATATTGTATGGTTGGTTTTATGGAATATTATTATATTTTATCACGGTGACTTCGACTTGCATCAAAAGCAATGCTACAATAATAAGGTAATAATGTTACATCAACAGATATCATATATATATGAGTAATATGAAGGATTATTCCCTAGTATAAACGCTTTGCACTAAAAAGATATGTTACATCAAAGTGAATTGTGCGCGCTTCACAATAGAAATCGCAACAATTGTTTAAAAGCTTGAAACGATGAGTCAATGTAAGTACTCGTTGTATCGTGTAGACATGGTGTATTTAGTGACAATGAAAAAAATGTGTGTAGCTTCAAGCTTTAAATAATAAATAGCCAAGGATGCACATAAATGTTAACGTGTAAAATTCCTTTGCAAAACTGGATGCCTATGCGCAATGCAATTGTTCAATTTCTGATATCCCGGAAATATCAAGTGTTTAAACAAGAAAAGCGAAAGTATGTCCCAATTCTAAAATAATAGCAGGGGAACATAAAAAATGAAAGAAAAAAGACATCAAATACTGAAAATTTACAATAAAAGTGACAAATGTTAGGAAAAAATGTGTAGCACAAAAAATAACTGTACAAGAAGGAAAAACGGAAAGTACAAGTGCCTACTTTAAACTTTAAACAATTAAAACAAGAATTTTGCACCTTTTGCAATTGAAAAATCGTAAAAAAATAAACTATTAAAAAGATGATTAATCCTTATTATTTCTCTCAATTGATAAAGAGTGCAGTCCATGTACAAAAATAAATAGCAAATATTTTTTTACAGTGGATTTTTATTATGTCGTCAGTTTCTTCCTTCGTGTCATGTCATAATTTACTTTATCTAAACTGTAATAAAGACGTGCGAACAATGGTTTTCAACAGTTAATTTGGAGATTGGTCGGTAAAGGTAAACTGAGCTTTTTGAGTTTTGAGAATATTTTTATGTGACAGGCAGCATACGTCACGCGTAACGTAAAGTCATTTCACAAGTAGTTAAAAATCCGATTGTATTAATAGCACGCTCTGCTCATGCTTGTGTTACCTTTTTAAATTTACGACAACGTCAACTAAAGCAAACTATCAATGCAAAATAGGGAGTCGATTTTTCATGCTATTGTAGTTCACGGATTTTTATAGCTTATTGTAATTGGTTTAGAAATCTGTAGCTTCGCGGCGCGGTCTGGCACAGGACCAGGCCACTCACTCCCAACCATCCCAACAATAAAATATTGGGTGAAGGGGAAAAACGTGTTAAATTGAAAATTTTGCTTGTAATTTGCCAAAAATTATTGGTTACTATTAATATTTGCGTTGAGAATCATGCTAATTTTAAAACAAGGCAGATTTTTTTTTTTGACAATGGTAATTGCCCAAAAGAGTGTGCTCAAAAAACGACATAAAAAATTGAGTGTACGTATTTTTTATGATAAACTGTATGTAATCCATATCACGTTGCGTACAACTTTCACGATTAAATTATAGTTATTTCGGTTGAGTAGAAAGTATATAGGCGTTAGTGGGAGTTGTAATCCCTCCTTCAAAAAACACTCATTCGGGTTATTTGTAACAAAAAAAGTACATAAAAAACTGAAAGAGTACTAAAAGCACCATTGTGATTTCAAAGCGATCATTTTTAACTCTTTAGAATGAGGAAAACCTGGCCTGGATGAGAAAGTTTTTTCAAGGTTTATTTAAACGAAAAGAAAAGTTGGTTTAGTGATCTAGAACAGAAAAGTATACTTTTAGACCATGCCATAATAAACATACTTATAAGAATAGGAAGAGGATATTGGAGGACTAGAAAGTAGTGGACAATGTAATGCTGGTTGGGGTCTGATGGTCGGTGGCGGTGGTGAAGATATCGATGTAAAAATACAAAATAGTGGAAATCATAGTCATGTTTTTAGTTTGGAGTAAAATGGAGGGGTAGAACTGGGAGTTTTTCTTCATGCTATCACATATGTAGATGTTTAAGTATAAAAAATTGAGTGGAATCCTCTGTCTCTGTATTAAGTAATACGATACAAGCACAAGACACAACACAGCCAAATAAAGTGGAGGGGCTGGTTTTTCATAGATACGCAATATGCAATGTAGAATGAGAATCAAGTAGAAAAAAGGGGACTCGACTCAACAGCAGACTGCAGAGTGAAATTCGGGATAGGGGAAGAAAATAAAAAACTCGTATGAAATTCGGCTTTTCTTTTGCTTATCATTTCCCACTACTTTTCTTACTGAAAATTTGTATCATAGCTTTATGTGCTATTCCTGAAACATTGCAATATGTGTGTATGTTTTGGGAAGTGAAGTAATATTAAAAAGAGTCCCATGCATTTTACGCGTGAACAATGACACAAAATATTATCCATATTATTGTACACTGTATATATTGCCATACTGCAGTTGTTTTTGCCGTAGTAAGTTTTCTCAAGTATTTATCATTTTTTGAACAGCAAAAAGGATGACATGAAAAAGATGAACTTGTGGTGGGTTTCTGCAAAATAAATTTACTTTTGGGCACATCATAAAACGTGGACACTTAGGCAAGCAAAGAAAACGATGCTGTTGCTGTGTACTGCTGTTAAAAAGACTTGTGTAATTACAAGATTGGAAAGATGAAAGAAGAAATAGTTCATTCAGTCCAGTAGCATCCAGCCAAAAAACAATGAAACTTTAGAATTGTAACCAAACCAGGAAGGACAATCATGTCCATGCTTGTATAAGTATAGTATAGCCGTCCGATCTGGCGAGTTGACTGAGTTTAGTTCATTTTCTTCGGGAAATGACAAACATTCTGTTTTGTAGCATTGTGTCTGTAGGAAATGCGTATTATGTATCTTCCATGGTCTATTTGCGACAAAATTTAGCCTGAAAAGTTTGTTGGTTGGTTGGAAAGATCTAATTAGAAAATGTAGTATTTCGTTTAAGTAGACAGATAAAACTGGAAAACATCTCATCTCTGTAAACCTTACGGCCTTTATGGAAAACCCTTTTTATTGAACATAAGTTCTACTAAATTAACTAAATATGTTGGTCTGACAATATGCTGCCGGGTGAGGATCAGCTGAAGAAATAATTTGTAGTTTAGTTTAGTAAAATGCCAACACATCCATCCTTCATTTAAAAGTAGGATTAAAGTTTTTTTTTTCAAAGTCCACTTTTCTTGTATTGTTATATGGAAGAGTATGTAGCAAAGTTGTACATTTTTAGTTGTGCATTTAAACTTTTTTATTAGCTTCTTGAAAATCCTACAAAATAAGAAGAAGCTAAACTTTCTTAAAGTTGTTAAGACGCTGGGAAGTTTCAAGTATGTCAAATACGTCAAATATCTTGCGTACGCAGTGCAGTGCGTTCAGGACAAAGACGTTAAATACTTTATATATAACATGTATATAACGTATACAATTAAAGGTTCACAATAACATAACGGAAACAATTACAGGTAAACAATGACGGCAAAAATATAGAAGACAATTTACAAATCGTGAAAAAATTATTTCGGGGCTAATCCAAAACAAATGACAACGAGAGCGTGGGGAAAGGTGAGAATTTGATGTTACAATTTATTTGCAGTTTCTCTTTTTCAACAATAATCATAATCATTACTTCTGAAACTAAAATAGTATTTTTGCAGAAAAATAAACTGAAATGTCATAAAGTTCAGTTGTTTCCATTGTTTTCAAGGAAAATCGTCAGTTATTGTACTGCAACAACTTGTAAGTATTTTATACATGGTAAGGGTCAAAATACTCGAGCATTTATCCATGTATCCACTATACACATCAACAGAGCATTCAACATAACTCTAGAACAATTCCATCCAACATTCTTAAAAAAGAAAACAGTTGCGTAGACTCTGGAAAAATAAAGTTGTGTGGATCTCTGGAAGTTTATTTCGTAAAAAAGAAGAATGATGGATGATCATAGCCTTAAAATTACTTTAAGAATTTTATATTGTCCCCAATGGAAAAAGTAATTCTATTATCCATCCACATAAATAATTTATTGCAATGTATGCATGCATGTGTATTATGTTGCCAAGATTTACCTACTTTTTTTTTGGAATATTCAACGCTAAATCTACGTCTATTACAAAAATGTATTTATATTCTATGTATATTTTGCAAGCAAAATTAAATAAATGATTTACTAATGTTTTAAAAAATGATGCAAGTTGAAAAAAGACAGGAGCGAATTTCTAGAAAAACACCTTTCCAAAACTTCAGGTAAAATACTTCAGCTTATACAGAGGTCCATATATGCCAAAGGTCAAGCAAGAAGTTTGGAGTTTTTTTTTGCCTGAGTGGTCGGATATTTTTTTTCTGTTGAACCTTCTAACAAGTTGTTCCACGACCACCACCACCACCACCTCCCGAGTTTGTGAACTTATCTTTTGAACTGCTACAGGAAAAATGACGTGACAGCACAAAAATATCTTGTAAAAATACCGACTATGTAGCAGAGTGTAAGGGAATGAAGGACAAGTAGTTTTGAGAAACTACACTTTTTTGGGCACTCAGTCTCGTTATGAAACTTATAGATGAATCAAAATATAAGTATTTAATATGGGTTTCCTTCGTAATAATATCAACGATGAAAACTTCTTTCATCGTTGATGGAATGCTTCTTTCTTAGAAAAAATGTGCATGAAAAAAATTGATCCAGAATGGAATTTAATTTTCAGCCATTTTTTTCGTAGAAAATGCATACCGGTGATTAAAGTACATTGTCAAATGTTTCAAGCATCGACATCACCTTTTTTATTACTATAGCCACTCATGAAAATCAGGGCAACGATGATTGTCGTCGTGATACTAAACAGGAAACTGTATTGTTTCGGACAACATGGTTCTCAAATAATTTTTGTCCCATTTCACAGCTGAGTAAAAGGAGGAATATTAAAAGATTTTTATTACAGGACATGATGGATTCATCGAAAAAACGTTATGAGAAAAACGAAATGAAAATACCAGAGAGGAACTTCAAAAGGATTCAAACAACTAGTTTAGTTTTATGGGCGTGTGTTGTGGTAATCAAATAAGAGGATAGTAAAAAAAATATGCTACCGATCTGTAAAATCTGCGATTCTGGCAATTTTTAATATTTTGGCATAGTCTGTCATTTTACTTGTGACTTGGTCAGAAGCATTTTTACCTACATCAGTTATATTTGACGTCATTTATAGGTAAATTTTTTATGTCAACATGGTGGCATTAATAGGCATTGCTGAACTGTATGTATTATATATTTGTATGCATCATGCAAGTGACATTAATGACCTTGGATGTCATCATTTGAAACTTTAAATAATATATTTGTATGCATAGATTATGTTGCGTGTCAACGAGCATAATTTTTACATTAGCAAAAATGAAAGTCAAAATTGTTCCGACAATGGTGGCCAAAAATAAACTGCTTGTTGTAAGCTGACTATTTGAAGTAGAAAAGTTTTGGAACGATATAAATAATTCCTGTCAGTAAAGTATGTTGAGCAATGATAGTTTTTAAAAAATTGATTTTTACACCTTTTTAAAATGCCTGGTATGAGATGAGATCAATCTTCACTTAAAGGAATGCTTATGTACATATTTTATTGGGCGTGCTTTCAAAATTAGCCATTTGAAATGCATTCAAATTAAATACACAATTGTGTAAGATATTATCTTGTTGCACAGGTGTGTATAGTGTTGTCGATGTTCTGAGTAAGGTAGCTTATGAGTAAATTTTTTCGGGACCAGCCGTCAAAACTTTCGATTTTCCAGATTTGTGTTATTTATAGCGTCCATTGTTAACAGGCCTTTGAAAGTTACTTTGGCCAATTTTGG
>JAQFXM010000608.1:0-45535 GCA_034693345.1 Entomobrya multifasciata | reverse complement strand
CGGACAGACAGACAGACTTTTTGGTCCCGTACCCCCCATTCGTATAAAGTTTCAGTAAAAACCTGAAACTTAATAACGTTCCATATGTTTGTGACTCTCTCCACTCTCACCAAAATAACAGCTCAACAGCAGCAGAATGTGCCTGTGATTGTGAGTGACTCTTTTTGCTGAAAAGTCACACTGCTAATTTATAATTACATTATTTTCTTCTTTCCTCAGCTTTTAACTTGAAACAAAACAACATAAGAAAATATATGCCAAAATAGTGAAAACAAAACACGAAAACTTTTCCTACTTCACTCTTGCTCATGTTTATTTCTTTTCTTTATTCCTAGTTGTCTCTCTATATATCCACTTCATTTCACAGTTGTTAGTTTTACGTGGTTCATGTTAATACATGATTTTGTTGTTATTCTACTACATAACGCGCAAAAATATTAGTAGGCTATCCCCATCAGTAAAAACATCATGTTTCTTGAAAGTTATAGTTGGGAACAGTGAAATATTAATAATAACTCGCATGAATTCATGTCGTTATTAATGTGCCTTATAATTCCAGAGCTGATGTGTGTGGGAATTAATGCGATTTCAATGTGTTGACTTGGACATGACGGGGACGAGACAACGACAGGCGGGAGCAGCGTTACAGCAAAAATATAAGTTGATGTTTGGAAAATAACAACTTTTTCCGCAAACATACCCTTTCTACTTTGCTTCATCACCCTTGCCCTGCATAATAAAAACTGTTTAGTTAACTTTTTCAACACATTCCTTCTTTTCATGCATAATCCACAAATCCACCCTTTATACCGCACAAAACATTCTTTACCAAAAGTCTATCTCACACCCCGGCTGACATACTTTTATTCAATGATTGTGAGTGTGGCCATCATAAAATTTAACTAAAAATACGCATATACTACGACCACCAAATCAAACTATTTTACTAAATGCTAATTTTATCATTAGTTTGATAATCATAGTCGTCATTGGCGGGGAAAGAAAAAAGTTTTTCACTTTAATGCATACATGCTTCCAAACATGATTATCATTCCATTCATAAAACTTCAACTTGAGAGATATGTAGTGTAACACATTTTCCTATCATTTTCTCGTAGTCTATGCTGACAAAATACTGGAACATTTAGATGTACATAGTATTTCTTCAAGAAGTACCTTAAGATTACATCTTGATCATAATGGGAAAATAGTTGGTCTCATTTTACCCCTAATAGCTACAATGACTAAAAATAAAGGAGTATATCTTATCTTATAAGTTATAAGTATGAAAGTTTTTGTGAAAAGAAAGGTAAACAAATAGAAAAGAAAACGGTTGACCAATGATATCATAACTCCTTGTCACTTCCTCTAATTCCACAGAACACGCGTGAAGTATTTGTGTTCATGTTAGTAGCGTTGCACCTACCTTAACTCGATGTAAATACGTAGACCTTGCAAAAAATAAGAATTGAAATTGTACAACAATTTTCGCCAGAAAAAAAAAGTTATTGTAGTTAGTTGTTTTATTCTGGAAGGTTACAAAAAAGAAAAAAAAGTAGGTAACCCACTATTACCCATATATTTTAATACGCAAAACACATTCTGCCGCCATGTAAGTACTTCTTGTAGCAAAAATAGTGTAAAAACCAACAAATAACACACAATGCCAGTACACAGCTGTACCTACTTGTTTTCTTTCTATTTTCTTCACACCGCCACCATTTTTTTCAGCATATACGTTCGGCAGTGTACCGGGTAACTACACAGTCTTTTTTAAATAAGAAAAACATTACAAAAAATAAACCTTTTC
Source organism: Entomobrya multifasciata (assembly GCA_034693345.1). NCBI lineage: Eukaryota > Metazoa > Arthropoda > Collembola > Entomobryomorpha > Entomobryidae > Entomobrya > Entomobrya multifasciata. The sequence goes on along the minus strand of JAQFXM010000608.1, from coordinate 43,725 downwards.
CAGTGTATGAGCACCGTATAGCATGCCATTTTTTGTAGCCATTTTAGTGGAATTAGGAGCAGGGCTACAAAGGAATATTAGCAAAGACCTTAGGGACATTTCATATTTTGTGCACTGCATACACATACACTTTTTTTCTGCTTATGATGATGTTGATTATGCGTGTTTCTGTCCATTTATATACTCTTATAGATATCCACTTTGAATAATACACATGTAAAAAAATATTTGGCCATGAAAGGAAAGTGAGAGAAGAAAGTTTAGTTTGTGAAATATCACAAAACGGGTACGCGAGTAGAGGGAGAAGGACTACTTTTTTCTGCTACGCGAATAGTTGGACACACAAAAAGTTTATATCTAAACGATATAATGTGAAATGATATGATGTAGTACGGGATATAATTGTATGGAACGATAATATGATTATTAGGATTATCATTTAGCCAAAAAATATATATCATGCGAAAGAAAGAACATATATTATAAATGGACATTGGGCAAAAGCACATGGCACGTTCATAGTATAAAGTGTGTACTACAACTCAAGTTGGCTCTTATAATTTGATGTAATGTAAAAGGATTGAAAAGTTACATACATTACATTTTTGTTCCAAGCTCTTCTTTTACTGGCTGTTAGAGAGTGTAAAAGAGAGCTGCAGTTGTAGAAAAGAGAGAAAAAGGACATCAGAGGACATTGTATAAAAAATTTCTTTACTTTTTCTACTAACTATACAAACGGGCAGCTATGTAATATGCACGGTGTGGTGTTGATGGTGTTTTCAAAGAAAGACGTGCGAGCGACTCACTCACTCCCTTTATGTGAGTGAGTGTGCGAGTTTATGTGAATGTGAGACGGTTTTAATACGGTAAAAAGGATGAAAAGGATTTTTCGCTTTATAATAATATGCAGTGCAATGGCAATGTGTTTGCTGGCTACAGAAGAACTTTTATATTTTGGCTTCAGTCAGAGCCAGCACTTTACCACCAGAACCAAGTGCAAGTGAAGAAAAAAAGGGTTCTCCTCGGTTCTCTCTTCTTCAGCCTAGCGTAAAGCCAAGCACAAGAGAAAAGAGGAGGAATTAAGCTGTAGTGGCAATGGCAGTGGTGGGGCTATGCAAACTCACAGTTGGTAGTCAGTTTTGTGCCTGGCTTGTTTGGTGGAAGGGACTTTCATATAAAACATTTTTTTGCTTGGAAGTTAAAGCAAAAACTCTTTCTCAAAATGTTACAGATATGCTTGTATGTTTGTGAGTGCGAGTACATGTAAAAGTATGAATATGGTCTTTTGGTCTTAGCTAGCTGTTTTTGGTCTCTCTCTACTTCGATGGTTTCGGTATTTGTGTGTTTGCTTGCAGCAAAGCAGCCAAAGTTAACTAGCACGTAGTTTACTTTGTGTGAGTTCTCTCTTCGACTGACTTGACTATCACTATCTCCAAAGCAGGAAAACCCGGTTGGCTGTGTTAAAGGCACGCAGAATCCACCGGGAAGGCTAGCGGTGAAGAGCACATTTCTTTTTTCTCTGTAATACTGCTGGACTACTACAAAGTTTCGTGTCACCAAAGTTTGACTCACGCACTATCAGAAAATTTCTCTGGAAAAACAACAAAGTTATGTATTTCAGTCTGTTGCGTGTTTTCACTGTTATTATTGTACTTTTACGCAAGTAAATTTCTTGAATGAAAGTGGCAAGTGATTTAATTTTTGTTTAAAAACGAGATTTTTTCTCTCTGGAAAAGTAAAACAAAAGGGCGAAAAAGTTCAATAGGAAATATTTAAGTGGGTGGTTAGTGTGGCAGTAGTGGTAATGTTTTTCCCTGGTTGAGCTGCTTCTGGTTCTTTGCCAGTAGAAGAAGCTGGAAAAAGAAGAAAGCTAAAGTAAAACAACAAGCTGTTACAACACACATACACTTCGTCTATTTCTACAATATTTTTTTTGCATGTGTATCACTTCTTATTGTGCAAGAGTGTGTGGATGTGTGCAAGTTTGAGTTGAATTGTGTTTTTTAATACCATAAAAAAGAGAATATTTGACATGGTTATACTTGTATTATAGTCGACACATTTAAATAACTGCTTCTGGTGGAGGAGAAGACTTGCGACGAGGATATTATTATATTTGATATATTATGTAAAGTATATTATACTAAAAAAGGAATACTATCACAGAGACAAAAAGGAGAAAAAAGTAAGTCAAGTCATACACAAAAAAAAACAGAAAAGAATGTCCATGAAACCAAAAAATATATATTTTTATACAGTACGGCTACAGCCGTCATGTTTTTAAAATATAACTAGATACATAAATAGTATGGTTTAGCATAACATTGTTCTCTTATTATGCATGAGTACATACATGTTCCCTTTTTACATTACTACCATTATTACTACACACAACTATTATTATATTATATTATCTTGTGGTGGTGGTAGCAGCAGGACACAACATTTGGTTGGATAAAAAATGTAATAAAAAATGAAAAGAAAAAAAAATCGGTCACTCATAGTCAAAGTGAGACTCGGAGAGAACCAGAGAATAGGATAGTCAGAGAGGAGAATAATGGCTCGTTCAATATGCCCCAATAAAAATAGAAAAACGACTGGTTAGTTTGTGCTGCTTGGTAAAAGCATGAAAGTTAGAAAGAACGAGCCAGCAAAGCCAAAGCAGTGCAAAAAAGATGATGATCATGATAGGTTGTATTATAAAATAGATGATGGTGACGACGGAGGAACAGGAACAAAGAGTCAAAGTTGTATGCTTGCAATTCTCTTCATTTCACGAAAACCGAAAAAGGACTCCAGAGGAGGAAGCAAACTCTCAGTTTCAACAGCTAGTCGGGTTTCTAAACCAAGTTATTTTTTATTATTTCACAATTCCCTTTGTATTTAATACGCTGCTGAAATGCATAATATTACGTTACGCATCGCATTTCGCTGGTGTGTAATATTGAAAGAGTTGTGGTAGTGCTGGTTTTGCTATTATTGCTGTGCTGCTGTTCTTGTAATATCGTCATCATCACTTTAAGTGTTTTGTGTAGAGCAAGAGAGAAGCAGCGGTAGTGTAACAGTACAGAAAGTAGCATATTATACACAGCCTTTGTGGTATTTAAGAGAAAAGGGAAAGGGTAACAAGAGAGCTATTGTAAAAACATTGTATTTTCCCTTGTACCGTCGTCGTCATCATAATCATCAACATCGTCATCCTCTCGTATCGTCATCATCATCATGGTAGAGTCAGAGTCAGTCAGCTCAATAGTAAAATGCATTGTTTGAATGCATGTAATGATACTTGTATTTTGTATCCAATTACTTGATATTACCATGTAGTTCCTGACCTAAAACCTTTTTATATACATATTCTTCTCTCTCTCTTTCTCTCAGTTTTGCAAAAAAAGAGAAAAGTGGTCTTGTAAAACATGACGATGAGGAAAAAAGACATGAAGTTACGAGAACAATATGATGATGATGACATTATTTTTCTGGAAGGATAAAAAAGAAAGAAAAAAAGTAAAGTAGCAAAGTGGAGAAAAGAGATTTTAGCGGAGAAAAAAATCTAAAAGAAAAAAGGAAACAAAAGATTTTTTGTCGGAGTTGAGCTGAGAGGAGTATAGAATGATCCTGTATATCTGGCGGTGATGATAGGGATAGCTCGCCAAAAAAAGCTGCTGCTGTGTGTATAGATCTTAAAGTCAGTAGGGAAAGGAGATGTGTGTGATTAGAGGATCATTGAGAGTTGAGCCATGCCATTTCCTGTTGCGACATCGATATAGTTTTAAAAAGTACATAACCATATCTTTCTCTTTTGAAACTACGCATTCAAATGTATAAAGTAAGTTTCAAGGCTGCTCTATTATTCTGTATTTTTTAAAACGAAGTGTGCTTTTAACATTTTAAATAACAATTCAAATGGCTTTATTTTTAAAAGTATATCACTAGAGAATAAAACGAAAGTGGGTGTTTTTTTAAAAAAGGAAATGGTCTTATAAGACGGTTTTTTATTTTAAAGAGTTTTTCTGGCTTTACTTCTCTATTTACTTTTTAAATTGCCTTTTTTCATTGATTTTTACTCTATTAGAATTACGATAAAGTATGTATCTATTTCTTTCTACTTTACCGATAAAAATGTATATGTACGTTTGTGTCTGGTTATTGTATGGATTTCCACTTTGGTGGTTTGATAGAATTGCTATTATTTTTGGTGCAGTGCACTTTAAGCTTATTGCTATTTAGAAGAAAAAAGAAAAGAAAATCAGAAAAAAATCGGGCTTCTAAGTAAGCTGATGGTTTTGCTTGTGTGTGTGAAGTGAACGTTCTATATTCTTTGATAAAAATGCCAAGTTTTTTTCTTAGCTCAACTCTTCGATTTTCTTTTGGTATTTTTAGAACAATTTCTTGTTTCTCTTTTTTTCGCAACTGAAAAAACTCACTTCAGACATGATGTATAATGTGTAGTAGTATATTTTTCCAAAAAAAGGTATAAAATAGTATTGCAACCCCACTAAACTATTTTTTGTCTACATTTTCCAATTTCTTTTTTAAAACGAGCTGGTTGCATGTATGTATGTGTAACGGTGTCGGTGGTGTCTTCACCAGTTGCCTGCAAAAATTTAGTGGAAATATGTCAAGTTTCTTTTCCTTGTTATTCCGCTACTAGCAGTGCTACTTTTACTTTTTCTGTTCTTCACTTGCGACGCGACAACGCAAGCGATGCGTTTTTCTTCCTGTGTTTCATTTCCTTATTATTATTACCACGGATGAATGGTTATGCACATATCAATAGCATATTATTATATTATTTTACAATGTTTCCTCGCACTTTTTTTTGCTAATATACAAAAGAAAAGTACAATGGCATGTTTCGGTGTTTCTTGTTGTCAATACTTCTTTCTTTTTGACTGTAGGCTGGAGAGAAAGAAGGGGAGCGAACAAGCACGTTTTTGTACTTCTTCACTTTTCATTTGGTGGCGGTATGGTTGGCTGGTGTAACGGGGATTTATGTATATCACGAGAGAATTGCTCAAGAATGAAAACAATAGTCACTATTCACCATTTACAATTTTTGGGTCCGCAGGCAGGCAGTTTATTTCGCATATAAAATGGTGTTACACAGATACATTATATGGAACACCAAACACCATATTTATGTATGTTTCGTGTTCAAATGCGAAAGTGTTAAGGAATTGCATAATATATCGTGAAAAAAGAAAGAGTATGAGTTTAGCATAATAGAAGAACGGCTCAGTTACTCTCCTTTTCTCACTCGATTTTCTCCCTTTCACTTTCACTCACTCACTTTCTCAATAAAAACAAGGAAGCCATTCAGTAGCAGCAAATGCCAGCCACCCAAACTTGAAATGAAACTAGGTACTTTGTGCATCAATACGCGCACAGACTAGACACGTGAAGAAAAAAATATGGAGCATTTTTGTTTAGGGATGTCGTTGTTGTTGAAGATAAAAAAGGAAAAAGGATTACTTGTACTAGTTGGCAGATTCGATGGTGGAATGCGTGTGTGTGTGGATGAGCCTGAGCCTTACGCTTTTTTCTTTTACGTATTTATTTTCTACTTTAACAGAGTAAATGCAAACTTAACTTGGGTATGAACACGACAATTTTCTTTCGTTTAACCCATTTCCACTTTCAGCTCTTATGAGACAGTGAATATAAGCCAAGAGGACAAACAGATGATCCCATGTATAGTCTGTAAGGTGGAAGTACATATAGAAAGTGTGATGGTTAAAGAGGAAAGAAGGGATATCATCATATAAGCCAGCAGATTTCAACACAGAAGAAATTGAAGAGGGGGAAGTGTTTTTCTTGAAATAATATGGATAAAGTGCATTTTTCGAGTTGAGTGGAGACAAGTAGTAAGAGTAGGAGACAATTGAAAAGAAAATCTGAATTTCTAGTGGAGAAAGTCTTTAGATTAGGATGGGATGAGTTTAACTAAAAGTTAACCCAGCCAGGCAGCTGCCATTTCTCGTTTATTCTACTGTGCTGCTGTTAAAACGTACAGTATTATTGCAGCTATGCAAGGGATCTTAAGAGGCACAATAATAACATCAACAAAAATGATGATGAGAATGAGAAGCTCGACGCGACTACGAAGTGCCTTGTTGAAAGAGCCAAAATCCATTATGATTGGTATATGTTTTGAAAATATCAACGCACAACGGATAATGGAAAGAGGTAGAAGGGTTTTTAGCTTTCTTTTTCTTGGCACATGTGCCATTCTTGGCGCAACTTAAAATAATCAACAACATGGAGAAAGGCGCTTTTTGAGATGAAATAAAAATACGTTTGGCTAGGTGATAGGATGCTTTTAAAGCTAAATGGAAGTTGGTTGGTGTTAGTGTTGATGTTAGAGAAAATGCAATTGATTTTACGCCAAAGGATGTGTATAACTTTAGCTTGATGTATTTTCTACAAGCAAAATTGTTCGAAATGTAATGTCAATATGCCAAAGTAGCTATGAGCTTCTGTCCTCGTTATATTTTTGAATGAAGATAGAAGACTGCTGTATATATAAACGTAATGTATCCACATTGTAATAACTATGCCCCCTGCGGCGTTGGGGAGCAAAGTATGTATATTTTACTCTGCATTATTGCCGTTCTATATAGTCCAGTAACCTCTTTTTAGATTTTCTATACAGAGGAAACAGGAAATGTACAGATTACACATAAAATGGATTCGTTGTAAAACTTAGAAAGGGGTTGGTGTGTTGTGTGATGGTAGTTGGTCGTCCAACAACTCCCACTTTTTTTACTATCAGCAGAGGACTTTCCGTGTGTCCCAATTTCTTGTCCTATTCATTCTGATGATGATGAAGATAATCGTCGTCGTCTTTAACTATAACTATGATAATGACAACGATTTTCTGCTTCTCTTTTATTAGAACAAGCTTTTACACAAAATAGAAGAGCAGACCAAAAAGATTTTTTTAGAAAAACCGAAATTGTGGGTCTGTAGAGTTTGTAGTCGCAGCAATAATAATAACGGCTTGGACTATCTTTCTAGCTGGGAGGAGAGAACGGGAGACACACATTCACACACAAGCTTTAACGACTCCAACTTGAGCTTCAGCAGCGGCAAAAGTAGAAATAGCTGTGTGAATGGAAAGTAAAGGAAAAAAGCTTATAATAATCAGAGTAAGAGGGAAAAGTTGAGTTAGATTTTATGCTGTAAATACATAAGATATTAGGAAAAAGTAAAATGTAATAATAGCAACCAAGGCTGCTAGTTGGTGAACATAATCATCAACATCAGCAGACCAGGACCACAACTGACTTGACTTGCTGTTACTTTTCTATAAAAGGCAACAAGCTTTTAGAAGAGTAGTTTCAGCAGTGGTGAAAATGCCATCATCAACAACATAGTCCTTCTCATCGTCGTCGTGCAGTGATGATCATCATTGTGATCATCTTTGGTTAGACCAGAATATTTTCTTTTTCCCTTGCATACCATCTCTACAAAATTCTCATATCATACTATCATCTCATGCATCCACAACTAACCACCATCCTGTTTGCTGAACACTAGTATCGTTTTTTGAAAGAGGAAGTAAAAGCGAAAGTGAACAAGAAGAAATAACAAATAAGCAAACAGGGAGAGAGAGCAGATATGAAGAAGACGATGATGAGCATTGTTCCGTTGTGGTTGAGATCCCTTTTGATGATGATCATGATTATGATGGTGACGGGGAAACGACAATGATTTTGGTTTTAGCATTCATGTTATCCTACAAAACTACTCACGAACGACATTGCCAAAAGAGAATGCCGATTTTGCTTGTGTTACATAGTATAGTATTGGATTATAGTATGTAAGTATGCGGGGTAATAAAAAAAGAAACACTTTTGGAACTTTCCCCCTTTTTTCTTGTCTTCTTTTTTAGATATTCCGCCTTTTTATCTCTTGCAGCTGTGTAGCATCGTTTGCTTATATGCATATATACATATAACATCAGTAGTTTTCACAGAGACAAAAACCCAACCCGAATTACAAGAATCATCAACATGATCCTGTGGGAAAAGTGAAAAAGCAGTGGAGAAAAAAACAGCGAATCACCAGACTTATACCTAAGTTTTGCGGGTGAATGTATGAAGTCAGGGAAATAACAGAAGGGGGATGGGATGAGAAGGCCAAGCCACCATTAAATGTAATGATAATGACAGGCAAACAAGCAGTGTAGACTAAAAAAACTAGTACAGTAAAAAAAAGTAGCAGCATCAGAGCAGAGTAGGCCTTCTGTTGACTGCTTGCTCCCTCCTGTAAAAATCTCTACTTAAAACTCTTCACCACTCTTCTTTATAGTCAACACGCTAGACATACCACCACACACACACCAACCAGAACTTACACTACTGTTGCTACTCTTGAAAAAAGGAAGAAAAAAGACTCCTGGGCTGACTGAAAGTAGAATTACTGGAAGGAGTCTTTGGAACAGGAGAAAGTAACAAAGTGAAAGCGTATCTGCGTGTGGTGATTAATTACATTGCATTACACAGTGATTTGGATCCCTCTCAACTTTTCATCAAGCACACAGAATCCTACTATACTGCATAGACACACGCGGCTTTTATGCTACTTGATGAAAAAATAAGTTTCTTCTTGAAAAGGGAAAATGAGTACTTTAGAATGACTGAAAATCCAATATAAAGAGTTGATATACAAAAGAGTTGAAGATTCAGGCGAGAATTTTCTTCTGAAAAACTACTTGTTTGTTAGAAAGCACATAAGAGAGTAACGAAGAAAGGGAATCGGCGGTGTTTGTGGCCAAGTGTGTTTTTGCGCGTGTTGTTATTAGTCAAACTCAAAAGAGTAAAGTGAAAAGCTGTAGTGAGAGGCGTCATTTCAACAGCTTCCACTTCTTCTTCTTTTAGACGTCCTCTCATGATCATCAGTAGCAGCAGCGGCTTTTTAAAAACTTCCATGTATTCTTGAAAGATAGGGAATAAAGGGAACATTAAACCATTTATAACAGCTTCATCGTTCTTCCAGAAATCAAGAAAGATCCTCTAGAAAATTTCCAAGAAATAAAGATATTTTACAGAAATTTTATGCATTGATGCTTTCTCATTTCTGTCAAGTAAAGGTTTATACTCAACTTACAAGGGAAAAGTATAAAGTAATTTAAGTTATGGAGAAAGTGGAAAAACTCTTATTAACTTTCACTCATCAGCTACAACTACCACCACCACCACATCAAGTAATCAGGAAAAAGTGTTCTGCGAAAAGGGAATAAAACAATGGTAAAAAATATCTCGTTGTAATTTATTGCAGACTCATCGTCGCAGTAGTCGTCGACATCGTAATCATCATCATCACACGGCTGCTTTAGAAGTTCACAAACAGCAAGTCTCCTTACTTCCTTACAGCTTTGCTGACTGATTGAGTAGTTATTTGAGTGTGACGGACTGTTTCCCAGCTTCTCTGACTGATCACCCTATCATCCCAATTTGACGAGTGTTCGTATATCAAGTGTCCCTTTCCACTAACTAATTTTTGTACTTTGGTCTTCATTTCACTTGAGCCAACTGAGTATCGTAAAAACAAAATTGAATTCTGCGTGAAGTAAAAATATCTCTTTGTAGAAAGCAAATAGCAATGTGTAAAGCTTTTTCACAGGGTTATTTTAAAAGAAAGGAAATTAGTTTACCTTTGACAAAGCAGACGTTTTATTGCGCAAAAGATTCTATTTGCGTCTGTCCGTGAATCTAAAAGGATACGAATTATGCAATAGCAGTGGGAAAGATTAAATAAAAATGTTCTCTCATTTAAAAAACTTTCAAAACTGAACTCATATCACCTTTAAACAACATAACGCCTAATACGTCATCTACTACACGCTGTAAATAATTCACAAGTTGGAGTGCACTTTATTTTCTTTTTTATGTTCAACCGGCAATGATGAATCCAGAGGGACCTCTCATATTCGCCCACACAGAAGAGGTTGCGTAATAAAAAATAAGACATTATTTTGAATGGAAGTGCACCAAAGAAAAAATGTTAAAACATGTACTTTAAAAGGCTTACGTATGAGTTAAATATTTGGTAACTGCATAATGGTATGATATATTCATAATCCATAAAGCCCTGTGTCATGGATTAGGTTTGTATTTGACCTAAATAAATGCTCAAAGCGTGAAATAAGGTAAAGGAAAAGTCCAATAGTTGTCGTTTTCTTTACGTACCACTTTGTGAGTTCAGTTTTTTGTTTTTAATCCCCGCGTCTCCTTTCGCTATTAATCCTTGATGTAGAAGGATGAAAAGCAAAATATAAGGAAACTAAAGTAACTGCACGATAAAGAGAAGGCACACAAAGCGATAGTTTGTTCTTATACTTCATTTTCTACTTTGGGCAAAGGAACAGTGAGTGTTGTTTGTACATTCCTTCAAGCCCTTATACAGCGATTATACTCATAGGTGTGGATACCGCGAATGTGAACTCTCTTAAGAGTCATATAGGAAGTGCAATAAGTGTTTAATGTACCTGTGCCATTATAGCATATTATACTTTTCATCGTGAACACGCGGATTTCTAGGAAGTGAAAATTGCACCAGAGAAAATTGGCGATAAAAGGACAAGAGCGAAAAAATTGAGGTTAGTTCAAATTTTCTTCATTCCGTCGGGAGCGAAAAGTAGGTGGAGAGGGACAAGGTTCATTTTCACAGGTTTTTAAACCAGAAAGTCAAAGCAAGTGAAATTAAAGTTTTGAGAATGGCATACATTCTCTTCTGTAAATAACACAGATACATATACAGACACATTGTCGGTGGGACGAAGTAGAGAAAAGCAACGTCTCTCCATAAAAAATTCGCTTTAGGTAAATAAGTAAAGTAAAAAGTCGCGAGTTTCTTGTCATTATGGCAAGATATACGTTTTAGCTTTTTACTCTTTTTTCCAAGAAAGAAAGGAGAATGTGAACGCAAGAAAGAAAAAATAAATGATAATAGTGATATTGCTGGTTCGTAGACCACGGTAAAAAGTGACACAACTGACTCATATTTATAGCCTTGGTTTTTCTCCTCTCGGCACGACTACTAGCCAACAAAGCTCATCTGGCAAACAGGAGCAGAAAAAAACATATGAGTAGCCTGTGCTCACCTTTTGGAAGAAAGTTATCCTGCCGAGGCAAAAGCAGAATAAAAGGAGAATAGGTATCTACACACCACTTGTACACGACGCTTTTAGTCCTCACTTTATTACTTTTTCCATCCTTTTGTGTGGTGGAAACAGAAAAAGAGTTCAAGACTGAAAGGAAGAGGAAGACGCAAAAAAAGGAGAAGAATGAGAGCATCTTCTCATTATTATTACTATCCAACGTGGACCTTCCTTATTTTTGCCATCCCCATTTCATACTGTGGCTATGAGCCGGACGACCACCACAGTGGTGGTGGTGGCGGAGGAGGAGGAAGCAGCTCTGGTAAGTGTCCTTTAAAATATCCTCTTACTCATTTTAAGTATTCATTCATACTCCTACCCAAGTAATCCATAGAAAAATAGGAAAGTAAATTACAAGCAGTTCACTGACTGTGTATATAATAGTACTGCGTACATCTCATAGAATTCCTTCACACACACATGGCATGAGTGAGTGTATTTATATTTCAGAGACTAGGTACCAGAAAAACTAATAATTTTGATGAGTACGTAGTACATTGTACAACCATGCGTTGGTATATGTGTACATGCACGCGTTTATGAAATATGTAGACAGCATTTGACTCCTCCTTTTAAAAACTACGTATAATCAATCTACCTACCTCGCTTTCTTGGAAGAAACCAGCTGAAATTGCTAGCCAGATTACCCATAAAAATGCATGCATATAGTGCAATATAAATGTGCATGCAGTATCCTTTATACTAGTAAAAAAGAGTATAGAAATAAAGCGCATAGCTTCTTTATATTTCCCTAACGTCATATTATCTAAGTGAGTACGCAGTAGTGAAAGTAAAGCCTGACCGGGAGAAAAGAATATAGGCATAGGTAACATTCTTTACACACAAAAGGAGCATTAAAGGAGTGAGTAGGAGTAAGAAAGTAATAAAGTATCGTGTCGTTGCCACCACAAGTCAAGCCGCAAGCAAATCCTTAAAGAATGTACAACCAGACAAGGAGTAAAAGGAGGTACACAAGTAGAGCTTCTTATTATGGTTTTGCTGGTGGATGAGTCCATTTTAAGCCTTTCTTCACCACTAGTGTACCACACACACACACACACACACCGTCGCGTACCTTATGCCTCTGTTGTAAAGCAAAAAGTAAGTACATAAGCTTAACCACACAAAAAGTTACGATAAAGTTATGATGTTCTCTTAATCATTGTCGTCATCATCATCATCTTCTTTTTCTGATAGTGATCGTCTGAGTTCTTTCTATAGCAAGGTTTTTTGTTTCTTGTTACCTTCTCTTTATCTGTTACATCTTAAACATGGCTTGTGTCTGGGTATTATAAATGTGTATTGTTTGAGGGAAAAATAAGTGATGTGTATGATGTTTTGAAGATATGGTCGTCCGTCATCATAAAAGAATGAGTAATATTATAAAACAAATTGAAAGGATTCTCTTGTGTTATTTGTCCTGTGACAGGAAAAGGAGTAAAAGAGAAAGCAAGTACAAAAATAAAATAGATTGAAGGGATCTTATCTGTTTTTGAGAAGTTGTCAGTTGTCTATTTAGTTTATGATGTGTATGTTCTATATGCGTGTTTTGTACTTAAAAATGGCTTTAATTTAGACAAAAGAAGGGTGAATGCACTGTGTTCTGTGTTGGGTATGAATATGAACGTGAAAGAAAAAAGAAACAAAACAAAGAAGAGAAAGTATCCTTTCATTTTCAGCTTTGCTTTGGCGTCTTGTCGCATTGTGTCTTGCTTATGAGGATGACGACAATGATGATGGTAATATAGTTATGTTGTAAAAAAGAAAAACGACAGATGGGCAGCAAAGAGAGAAAATGAAGAGAAGAAAGCGGTTCGTTTTTTATTTGTTCTTGTGTTGTATAAGAAGTAAATAAAATGTGAAAGGAAAATGGAGTAATATAATAATAAATAAATAGATAGAAAAAGAGAGGAAAACTAACGTAATGTAATAATAGCATCAAGATACATTTTCAAGGGAATTCCTCTGACGCAAATAAAGTGGAAATGTTTGTGCTTCTCTTTCTTGTGTTTTTAAGTTTTTCATGTCATTTTAGTACATCTCTCGTGTCATATTAGTGTAAAAACGTAAGTATCGTTTTTTGTTTTCTTGTGAAAAATAGCTTTTTATTACAGTTTTGTATTTGTATAGTTTGCATGTAAAATATTTTTTCAACTCGTCTCTCCATCTCACTTAATATGTACCATATCATGCCATACGAGAAAATGTTATTGTTTGAACACTTTGAAAGTTCGAAGTTCATTCGTGGAAAAAGGATTTTTAAGACGAGAGAGGTCTACAATTGCATAATATTTGCATGGAACTATACAAACTAAAGTAGGTAATAGGCAGTAATGGTAATAAGCGAAAACAGTTTTTTTCCGATATGTATTCATAATTTTACAAGTTTTCGGAAGGAATACATGTGAGGCTAGTCAATTAATTGTTTGTTTATCCGATATTGTTAGGATGTTTGATTGTTTATTGGGTTCAACTTAACATTCTATGTAGTATTAAATATTAAGCTTACATTTACATTTTGTTTTGATGAAGTTGACCGTTGACTTGTAGGGAAAGGAATACATTAATACAGTATTATATTTCATGTCCAATATAGTTTGTTAATACCACAAAGCCACATGTCTGATGATATGCCTGGTTGGAAAGTCCGATGTTTCTCGTTTGTAATTTTTCATGTAATTCGATATTGTTTATCTCAAACTCTGATCTTTTTTTAATCCACGGAAAAGTGATTTTTTCATGATTTAATAAGTAAAATCGCGATAAAGCACCTAGTTCGTATTGTATTTATGAATTTTAATGATTCGTTTTGAATAAAAACCGACGCCAGAGAGCAATGACATGCTCCATCTGCATCAACGTTGATTTTGGTTGAATCAAGGTTATTGTATTAGATTTTGACAGTAACAAAAAAATCCATACATTATTTTTGACAAAGCGTGATATAAGTTTTAAATTCTTTCGGTAATGTGATATAACGGTCATGTAATTTTTACGTAAATGTTTATGTATGTTGTATTTGAAGTCTCGTAAATTATTGAAAGAAGCTATAGATTTAGAATTCACAGTACTTGTATGTATTTTAAATTGTGCTTACCAAGTAATTTTACACAGAGGTACATTTACATTAGTACAGAGCATTAAACTGTAAAGAAAAAATCTAAAAATAATCGTCTGTGGTAAAATGTAAGTACTTTTATTTAACTTTAACCAAAACATAAATAAGCAACCACGATAATCGCATTGTTCAAAAATAATGACTTTATTAGTGATAATATCAGTAATGGTTTAATGTTCAGATATGAAATATGTGCTTGTGGTTAGTCTATGGATGTAATACATGCTTTATCATCAACGTGGTAATATTACCAATTTCTTAAATTGTGTTTGTAGGTTCCAGCAAGGTACTAAATTTTCCTGAGTTTATGTGACCTAAAACATAGAATAGCAACAAATATTTACGGTTCACTTTATGAAATTAAAAATATTGGTCAATACAGACCTCTTAACTAGGAACATTGTTCCTGAACACGATATTTTATCCATGAAAATTTTTATGGCGAACGTGAAAGAAAGTTTTTCACTTTAATTTTTATATTGAATTGTTATGTGGAGAAGAGCATGTATGCACGAATTCTAAACAACTCACATAAAAGAATCGCAGTTTGATTTTATTGTAATTGTTTTGCAGCCTAATATGTTATATTAGTATGGACTTTGAAACAACATAATCAAAAATTTACTGATTGGTTGATCCATATATTACATATATTCAACGCAGCCCTTCAGGTTTCAACTTACCTGACAGTCAGCAGACGTCAGTCAGTGACGACTTCTGTTTCCGTGCAATACTTCGTATCCGTTTTCGCATCTAAAAGTACTAAAAAAGTAGTAGTAGAACAGACATGTATAATCGAAAATGTACTTGTAATGTATTTCGTGATTATAGATCTGCACGAAACAAATAAGACATTACTTTCCAGATCTGCATAATTGGCTGATATGTTATTGTGATTCTAATTGGATTCGAATTTTCATTTGTTGTTTGGTATAATTTGCATTTATGTGCGAACATATTTTCCACTTGTAATGAAAATGAATATAAAAGTACTATGCTTTAAGTCTTGGACACCAACCGCAGTTTTACCAGCAAAATTATTCGCAAAATATGCTACATCGTGTATAACCACAAAGAGAAAACCAATAGCGATATACGTATTCTATTATTCACTCATGGCAAAGTTTTACGCTGATTGCAAGTGAAAATATAGTATGTACTAATACAAGGCCTGTCACTTTTGGGTGCTACATTGGCATTTGTTATGTAGCTAAATATTTAAAATGGCTTTCAGTAACAAGGAAAAAGATAAATTGTTTAGGTATGAGCATGATGACCTTGTTTCTGACCAGCTACTATGCTTTCTGGAGTATAAATAATTTTAGTTTGGGAAAAACAATGTAGAAAATGAAAAACATTAACGTACATATAATTAATCTGACCGAGTATTCAATTCAATACTACTGCAAACTTGTGTGTCGATACCAAGTCGATACGGATACACAATCGATAATTGATACAAAAACATATGAGTGTAAACAAGAAACCCTGCAAAATTGCAACAATTAGTGTTCATGATTGAGCTGCACTGTTTTTGATGACGATTAAGGCTGTATGCAACGATACAGTTAAATAAGGACAAATTATGACGTTGTTTTTACTGCACACGTGCAACAAATATAATTGTTGCAAAACCAATAACTGTATCGTGACCATTTTCCCGTACTACCGAATTCATAATAATATGCAAAGTTCCCCCAAGCGAGCTGTATTTTTTAAAGAGTAGAAAAAACTGACAAAAAAGGATTATTGTCATATTATTCTGTAGAAATGAAAACTAAAACTTTTTGAATGTACAGATTTCATCGCATGATTTAAAAAAGAAAATGAGAAAAAATGAAAACCCATGCTACATACGTATTATGTTTATTTAATAGAAGACCAACATTTGGCAATGGTAAAATCAAAGATGCTTATTTTTGGTTTAGTAGGCTGGCACTAGACACCATCCAACGTCACGAGAAACCAAGTTTGAAACATCATTAACGGCAGTTGCCTGCAAGGGCTCGAAAACTCATTCGCATTTTGTACTCACATTGCAGTAATACTAAACGGCAACGGCATCAAGATGAATAGATTACAGCCACTCATATGAATGACTGGGTGTGCTAAGAGTTGAATGATGAATGACAATGGCGGATGTATGTATGTCGCAGCCGGCGGTATAAAAGTATTCAAACAGAATTGTGTATTTTGTTGTAAAAAGGGAGGCGTGCAAATCATTGCATTGGAATGGAGTAAAGTGCCAAATGTTCACGTACAATCATCAACATGTTCCATGTGGGAACGAGATTGAGATTTGCAAGAAAAAGCAGAGAAATACGCCTTTGTGAAAGTTGCATATATAATAAGAGCTATGAGTAGGCAATATAATATTCATGCATGCCTTTAGGAGAAATCATATAGCTAATCTCAATCTTGTACAGTTTTGATTTCCATATAAGCCATTATACACGAGAAGGACGGTGAGCGTGAAGTGTAAACCGATTCAAATCAATAGACCATAATAATACATTGTTTGGTATGCTAGTCGCTAAGTCTTGGTAAGCCATTCCAGTAAAATGCACCACATACCATACTCCATCCCGATTGGATTTTGCATAGTTAGTAATTTCACTGCTCACAATATCCTCGTATGAGAGAAAACCAACGGAAAGTGATCAGAAGAATAACAAGTAGTAGCAGAACATGTTATATACATAGCGTGTCATTTTTCTGATATGTTGGACTTCCTATGAAAATGCATGCCATGTCATGTCAATTTAGTAAGCATGTTCGTGTGGAAAAGACAAGCTAGCAAATGTATGTTTTTCAATAATTGTTTTTGGTACTACTACTACACTTCAAATAACAAACTAGTAAATGAATGAAAATTAATACTGTTTTTCATGTGTGATACATATCGATAACTATAAGTTCGTTGAACAATGAATTTTAGATAAGCTCATGTTTGAGAGCTAAAAGTTTTTACACTATCTGTTGCCAGCATGGATAGATTAAAGCAAAATTATACGTGAGTTATAATATCAGTCTGAATGTCTGCTTAAGTATTAAATGAATGCGAATAATTTTGCTAATGGACAGATTATAAGATTTACAGTACGTTAATTGAAGCCTTACACTGTGTTTTTGCTGGCCTAAAGTATAATTTAAAGGCAAAGTTCTCAAACCATTCATTTTCGTTCGTAAAATTTCGGCTACTTACATACTTCCATTTTTCAGCTTCATTTCAGTTTAGAAATAAAAATGAATGTATATACTTTACCTTCTACCCAGCCATTTATTGAACATGATACTTTTACGGAGAAAGTAGGCTATACTTTATGCTAAATAGCTACATTCAGAATTGATGCATATTCCTACTCCAACCCCCAATCTCACTGCACTGCAGCTGCATCCAATAATACTCCCGTCTCAACTATTACTGAAGTGTCGTGACCATTTTTTATAAGTAGCAAATGTTCTGGATGATCATTGATTAACTCATGGTCATCGTCGTTATCATCATCACATCACCAGCAGCACATGATCCGTCTATCGTCCGTGTTATTATGGTAATTCTACACGGTCTTGGTCACGTACTTTCAACTTCTTGTATTCCGTTAGTCCCACTTTCTTCGCTCTTTCTTCTCGTTTAGGTAAAAAAGCGATTTACTCCAGCTGTTAGTATTATCCCTACGTTGATAGTTATACGACATACTTTTCCTGATTGTAAGGCTATTGCTCTATCGCGAATCAAGTGATATACATAGATAAATATATGGATAAACATGCAGAAAGTCTCTCAATGCATAGTTGTAATTCTTATACATGTTCGCTGATGGTGAAATATGCTTTCCCCATCTAACCGAGAAAAAAATTATTTATGACTTTTGCTATGTATGATAGTGTTAACTAGACTGACTCCTTATAGCACACACAATGCAATGAAAATTGCCTACTTGCAAAAATACGTAAACTTGAAAGAAAAAAATACGGGCTAAAATGCTCAAGTCACATTGACTCGACTCCTGTCTCTTTTGACCAAACAACCACACAGGAAAAACAAGTAGTGGAGACCCGTGTAGGTTTTTATAAACAGGATACAGGTCTCATTAATTATCAGTAATGGTCAATTGGTATAATACCACACCACCACCCTTGTTGTTGTTGCTGCTGTCGTAGTTGTGTCCTCATATATTATGTAAGCTTATATAATATGTAGGTGATGGTGCATGAACGTTGAAAGCACTCTAACATATATGTGAAAAGCGCAAAATAGCATATAAGAGCCAGATGGGAGTTTCTTCCCCATTTCTGGTGGGAATTACCCTGTTGTTATTATTGCTACTGCTATACTTTCTCATAGTTATTTGGCTACTGTACACCTCCATCAGTCACACTCTCGCTTATCCGTGTGTACATAAAAAGCCATTAACACACGCCAAAATAATGTATCGATAGACTGCTCATAAACACACACACACACTACACTCTTTCAATAGAATAAACAACAAAATAAAATTTATTTTATTGAATGAACCTCTTGCGATCTAACTTTATTTCTGTGTCACACTTTCAGTTTCTTCTTCTTTTTTATTATCATTCTTTATAAATTACCCGTCGTATATGACTCTGTGAAAAGTAATGGAGGAGTGCATTGCCTCCTTTTTATTTTCTTACACCATAACCATTATTACCTATTTTCATTATTATTTTCCCTCCTCTCCTTCACTCGAAGTGAAGAAATTGGCTTAGCAAGGCAGGTTGGCTGGGAAGAATAGAAAAGTAGAATAAGTGGAAGAGCATACTTTTCAATATACTCTTTTTCTCTTTACTTATTTGTCAATATTTTTCCTTACATGTAACACTCTCCTGGAATAGGGCATGGAACAAGTCAATGTTTTTCAATAAAATAGATAGAACCCTATAACCACTTGAGCTTCTTTTTTTGCCTTGGCTTTGCTACCTTTCTTTTCTGTATTTTTTACTTACTCTCTCTATTTCCCATTTTATTGTATAGTTATCGTTATTGAGGCAATTCCGGTGGGAAAAATATTTAGCTAGTTTTCTCTTCTCTTTACTTCTCATCATCAGACTATTTTGTACTAAACACACTTTTGTATCTTTTATACCTACTTACTTTGTGTGTATACCGTCGTGCCGAAGGTAGTATATGTGTTGCTTTAGCTTTCCCTTGAGAAAGAAAAAGAAAGATGGTGAAAGTTAAGAAGAAAAAGAAAAATATTATTTTTCACTTTCTTCGGCAGCAGTACCGTTTCTTGTAATCCGTTTCACGTATGAGAGAGAGTGTATTTATGACTATTATTATCACACACATTCACAAGAAACGTGTAACAATAATGGTACTTACGTATTTAGGTATGCTACCACTACTAACAGATGTAATAGTAGTATGAAGAGATTTTGCAGAGATATAGATGCTGATGATGATGGTGATAGGGTATCAGAATCAAAAAAAGTCTTGGCAAGCTCTTTTTCCGGGAAAGAAAATGGTAAACAAGTTGGTAGTCGTATGTAGTTCTGAACAGAGTGAAACCAATGAAATCAGTGAAAGTAACTGGCAATAACGATAATTCCGCTAGAGAAAAAAAGTGATGGTGATCACGATCATAGAATACTCTCCTTGTTGATGATAATGGAAAAATGGAAAAGTTGAATGTTCTTGAGTGTTGAATGAACGAAGAAAATAAGGAATCATAATAAAAAAGAGAGAGAAAAACTCTGATGAAGACTATGATGACGATGATGGCATGACATGATGATCATCATGATGATGGTATGGCAGAAGAAAAAAGAAGCAGAGCCAGCATGGTTTTTGTAGTGGTCCGCTGGGAAAGTAAGTCTCCCGTCGACAGCCACTACTACCAAATAGCTTCAGAGTTCTCCCTCTATAGCTCTGGTACTACCAGTTGTATGATTAGAAATAGTGGTGAGCTGACCGACGGACCGATATACAGCTTTTTTTGGAGGGAGTATGAGTTTTCTCCTTGTAAAAAGAATAGCATAGAATTGAATAACATCCTCAGGCAAAAAACAGCTGCAATCATGCCATCAACTGGGTTTTTTTCCTTGAAGAATTGAATGAGTCTTACATACATGCTTATGTAACTGGTTTACTGGTATATTGGCAAGTTATGAAAAAAATAGAAAAACTTCCTTGCTTTCTTTTCCGGATGACTTTGTACATTTAGCCTCCAGTAGTGAATAGTGTAGTAGTGGAATAAGTCTCGTTTTTATAGATATGTGTGGTGTGGGAGAGAGGGCCATTATTTGTGAGCTTTGAGCTTAGCAAAAAAGCAACTAAGCAAGGAAGAAAATTGCCATAAAAATGCAGATAGATTTTTATCCTGAGAGTTAGAAAAAAGAAAGAAAAAGAGATTTATATCCGATACGCTGCCTTCTCCTTGGAATGTTGAATATGTGCATATGGTATTGTAATATTGCTAGAATGGGGTATAAGGTATGTGTAGATGTTTATATTAGAGAGGAGAACGAAAATAAACGTTATTTCCTCTGTAAGCGGCGCTATTACTATTATTATTACGGTAATAGTGATTTCTGTGAGTGGTACATTTTATAGAAAAGGGAAAATGACTACGAAAAAAATAAAAGTAGGCAGGCACTTCGACCACATTTCATTTGATTTTCTTCATGACTTGACTTGCTGTTCTGGTTATGTGCTTTAGCTGTGATTTTGCCGAGACTAGGCGGCTACACTAGAACTAGACGACAGCCTTAATAGTTAAGGCTCATGGGTTAGACCCAGAAAAAGACCAGATTATTTTTATGTACATATTAATATTTACCTACTCAGCTATACTTTAATATCATCATATCAATTTTTGCTAAGGCTTAGTTTAAAGCTTAAAAAGAACTGCAAAACTGTGTATATGTTGTGCGGGATATAGAATGGATTTGGCGGAAATATATTGGAATGGAATATAATCAGTTTAGTTAAGCCTAAACCCAGAACTTCAGCCAAACTAACCGCAAAACCAGCATCATTGCCTGTAATATTTAGCAGATTGGTTATGTATGTCATTTTCCTACTGGATTAAATTCCTATGAGATTATGGCATGGGCTGGAACTGGACATCAGCAGACTGAAAATAATAAGAGTGGACGCTATTTCATAATAACCTAGAGAATTTCAGTCTAGCCAGAATGCAACATGGTATTTATACCTATTACATACCAACCTTGGATGAACACATATTCGGTGTTTTGTGTATAAAAGTTGTCGTGGCTTAACCACAATGTAAATGGTCTAAAAGGGGTTATTAGTTACCACCTATTACACGCAGTCAACGTAATCAGAACTGTTATTATTACAGTGATTATCAGATTGATTCATATTAAAAACAGAAATATTTATGTGCTATATTGACATTTACGCACTAAAATATTTCCAGAGAAATGTTATACCTAAATAACATGTTCGGGTGGACACTTATTACGATTTTAATGAAGGAGGGCCATGAAATGCGCAGTAGTAATAAAAATTAAACTAATGCGAGGAAATATGTTTCCATTTTCATTAGCCAAAATGAATTACAATGAAAACAAAAATAAGAGCCATCGTAATCAGTTTGGTTTGTTGGTGCAAATAATCGTTGCTTTGTGTCCATTACTCAGATGTAAATTAGAATACGTTTTATGTTACATGAAATACAAGTTAGTATTCTCTTAATTCTTGGTATGCATGTATGTGTGTGTACATGGTTTATAGATCAAGTCTACTTTTATTCTGTAAAGAGGTGACTCGTCGAGGTCGTGACGAAGGAGAGAAAAAGGAGGTGGTAATTATAAAGTAATATATTCATTTTAATTATACCTTCCACGTGGAGTTGTACAAAAGAAAGAACAACAACAATAGCTGGCATCACTATAAATCCATACCTACATTTTGTTTGCATGACATGACACAAAAAGTAAAAAAAATGGAATGAAGTGCGAGTACACTGGAAAAGCCAGGGAAGTGTAATATTTTTGTTTATTTAAACACAACGAAGGATCGTTATTCCTTTGATGTATTTTGTGGCTAGGAGGACGTACATTTGGAAACAGAAGAGTGCATGCCAAGCTGTAAGTATACACATGTCAAAGTGTTGTTGTTTTCCTTAGGCATTAATTCTACTTCTGTGAACGACTACTGTCGACCTTCTTATGAAATATAAAATGAGTGACAGGTGAAAAATATGGAATATGGAGGAAGGAGGATGGATAGGCTATTTTATAATATTAATAGTTACATTATGAGTGGGTGTAATCGCGGAAAGGTACATGGGCTATTGTACAACTTTCTGTTGCTTTCCTTTCTTAAGTTTCAACTTATTTTTTAGCGTGTTGATGATGATAGCCTGTCAAACACTTGGGATCAAATAAAACATGTATGAAAATGTCTAGCGTGTGGTTTTTTGAGGTATCATAATTTTATGGCATTAAGATAGAACTTTAAGTATTTTGCATTAGTCAATGAACTGCTCGTTTCAACAGTGGTGATATAACAGTTTACTTAATCTAAAATGGCAATTATTTCAAATAGTGCGAGAAGCAAACAAATATTCAGTAGTGCAAGTATCGATTTGGTGGTTTGGATGACCAACCACTTTAATTGTCTTCATGTTTATTTTAAAGCTACGAGGTTATCATTATGTCGATTATTGTCGATTTCTGGTCATTTGTCCTTGTATCATTTTACTTGTTGTTGGCTTTGTATAGTTTCCTTGTTAGTAATTTGCTACCAAACAATATTCCTTTCGTTCGTAAAATTAAGATTATTATGATGACAAGCTGTCATTGAATGTTCTTTTTGACGTGTCCATTAACAGTATCAATTCTCATGACAGGGTCGGGTGGGAGACATCAAAGCAAACAATCTCAAAATGCATTGCATTGTAACACTTTTACTTTGTAATTTCCTTTTGAATATGATTACACGTGTTATGGTTTTACCTTCACAATTCAATACTATTACATCGATTACATAACATAATTCTATTCTTTCAGGGAAATATAAGCTTATCAAGGAATGAGGTAACTAGTTTTTATTGCATAAAAGAGTAAAATTAATGGTGAGTGAATATTTTTTTAGCGTATCATTTCCATATTTGTGGCAGTTGTTAAAATAGTTTACATTTTTTGTACCTGAAGTGGAGTGACAGGCAGGTTAAATGCAAGGATATAGTTTATTATTATTATCATTACAATAATCATGATGAGGGTGATTATTATTATTGTTACTGCTATATAGTTTAGTAAATGGAGCGGTAAAAATATGTAAAGGTGGGGTCGGCTTTGGTTAAACGTGTCGACATAAAGTCGGACTTTTTTCAAGGAAGGGGAAAAAAGGCAAGACAATTTACATTTATTACAATGGGAAGTATAAAAACCAAGGTGTGTAGGTTGTGAGGTACTTAAAAAATGTTTTTTTTTCTTCTCTTTCTGTCAGACTACATATACGACACAAGGGAGTATGTCTAGGCATCTTAAGTATATTATATATAGACTGACAGAGTACAATAAAAACAGTAAAAACCACAAAAATAAAAAGTGAAAGAATAAGCAAACTAGTGGTGAATATAAACTGACGACTTGGGGAATATCTGAAGGTATTACTGTAACTGCTTCTCGCACTATTATTTTCAGGGAACGAAATAATATAGTAATAGGTAATAACAGTCATCATAATCATCATCATTTGCTGTTATAATAATGATATAAAGTGGGAGGAAAAAAAGGATTGCCATTTTTTGGCGTGGCTTGTTCTTGTTTTTCTTTTGCCACATATGCAGATGTGGAAGGAAAGAGAGAAAAGCGGAAAAAATGAATGGCATCGTGAAGAAGAAGAAGACAGGGACAGGAGAATAAAAAAAGGAAGAGAGGTGCATAACGGAACGCTGGGGAATAATATAATATGTTTTTAGATGGAGGAGACGAGTCTCCCTTTGCATAAATAGGTACAACTGGCAGTAGAAATAATAGGTACCACACCTAAAGGCGCGCATAAAGGATATGATTGTTGAGGGGAAAGGAAAAGTTATGTGAAAATAGATGCTATGGTGTAAACATATTTTCCGTCAGTCAGGCATGTTTTGTGTAATTTAAGTCTGAAATAAAGTTTGGATAAATTTGGTCTGAAATTCGCTGACATACATATCCAGAAATTTAACAGTCATACAAACAGCTATTTTTTTGTATTTTGCTTCTTGTTTTGCTACTTTACTATTTCACGGTTTACGTGGTTTGAAATAATGTATAGTTTATTTTATCACCTACAACTTTGCCTTTCACATTTCTGTAGAATTGTGTGATATAGACATATTAATGTGTGCATTCATGTATATGTCATGTTAAGTATATTATACATGTATAAAATATGAAAAAGTGAAATTATTATTCATTTCCTGGACACATTTGTTCATTTGAATGTGGAAATAAAAGGGATAATAAAAGGTTTTATGAGGTTTGATGGTGGCATGTGCGTTTTTGCCCTGTACCTGTCACATCATACCACATCAAGGTCACCTTCATCAACTATAAAACTACAATAAGCCAACAATCAAATACACATACTATGTAGTAAACACTTTTCCTACTATTTCCGCAAATGTATCTTAACGCAAGTGAAAAATAGTTTTGCTCAAAGTTTTTTGAAAAATTATAGGCATATGTGTAGTACACGGTCCAAAGAGTATGATATATGCATCAAGAGACACGGAAAATACTGCCTGTGATAAATAAAGCTATGAAGAAAATGTAGCGTTTCATCGTTTTTGTACCAAGTAATATTAATAAAAATGATATGGGTAGCAGACATCGTATATGCTGTCGTGCGAAAGAGTGAGAAACGCAAAAGAAGTAAAAAAGACGAAGAAGAAGTAGCAAAGAACACACCCATTCAACATACTTTCGATTTCCTGTCCCGATAAAATTTTGATAAATAGCCTATGTGTATTTCTGCGGAAATATCCACCAAGTTTTTGTACAAAACTGTCTGGGAGAAGTGAAGAAGAAGAAAAAAACAACCTGAGAGAGAGAAAATTGTAGAACACACTACACAGGTAATTCTTTATTGCTACCTACCGACGACAAGTGTACCTACTTACCAATGTGTATTTATTTTTGGGACACGGCGATATCAAAACCAAACAACTACCCTACTGAATCATCATCATCCCTCTTACCACACCACATGTTTTTTTTTCTGTTTACTTGTTTCGATCTTGATACTACACTACCGAATAATGCATGCCTTAGCAAATACTGAAGTGAGTGAGTATATCACACACACACTATAGCGGTTAAAGTATAAATCTCAAGGCAATAATAATCGAGTGGAAGAAGTAGAAAGTGAAGTAACCCTTTGGACAAATTGCTCTTGCTTCCAAAAACTTTGTTTTTGTCCCGTTTTTGTTTTCTTGCCTAAAGGGAAAAAGTAGAATGCCACTGCAGATTGCAAGCAATTTCTGTTATCGTCACACATAATATAAAAATTTAATAAGTACATGCATTACTCTATTCATACAACATATTGATACATGTCTCCACATGTCTCTGTACTATGCAAAGTAGCAGACAGACTCTTGAAAACAAACTCCTGCTGCTAACTCCCATAATCTGAAAAAACTACCAACAACTTTCCAATTCAAACTCATGCTGCTTCTTTTGCTGCTCTACTCTATTTCTTTTCAAATTCCGGAAAAAATGTATTCTTATTATATGAAAAAATGATTTTTCCTTGCTTTTTTTGTAGAATATTTTTTCTTGTTAGGATACAAAAAGTTTTCTTTTGAATTTGGCTTGTATGGAGAACAGAAATTCAAATGGACAAAGTTTTGTGGAAGGATATTTTCCTGTAAAAAATGAATAGGTACAAGAGAGAAACATGAAATGAAACAGTTTTACATAGTTTTATATTTTTTGATAAAAAAGCAAAACAAAAGTTTTGCCTTCTTGACTTTCTAAAAAGAAAAATTCTTTTGCTGTTTGATTTTATTGGGAGTTTTTTTTCTCTCTTGAGCTTATTTTTTGAAATTGCTGCTGTTAGTGGCAGCGTCACTATATTGCCAACCGCCGCTGCTCATGTGATGCTATTTGGAACAAAAGTGGATTTTTTTGTAACGACTCTGCTTACTCTTTATGACTTTTTATGTTTTGTTGACTTATTGGCTCTATTATTGCTCATACCACTCAAGAACTTTTTTTACAGAGAGTAAAGTAGTTGCAATGGAAAGAATAAAAAGAAGAGGACAATTTTTTCCGTTGTTTTACTTTTAACGTCTGTTTATGTTTGTTTGTGGTAATCTTGTTTATTGGGGAAAAGGGTAAGGTTGTTTAGGATTTTTGAAGGTAGAAAGTAGCAATAAAAAGTTGACTTGTTGCTTATCTGAAAAGTGGATGTAGGAATTTTACTTTGAGCAATTCCTCCTTCTCTTTTCCTCTTCATTTCACTTTGCATTGCTGCAGTGCAGAGTGTGTTGTTGAGTGTGTACTTTATTTAATTTTATCCAGTTAACTTGAGTGAAACTGAGACACTATGCGTAAAACGGCTGCGTTATTTCTAGCAAAGTAAAATAATCAGAGATATGTCATGAGATTATGTAGTGGATAAAATGGTGGTGGTGCTATTTACAGAACACATTTTACAAGTGAGATTGCTTCGTGTAGCATTATGAGTTTAAATGGAATGCTTTGAATGGCAATAGAGGGAAATAAAAGTTGAGAGCACAGTGAATAGTGCTATTTATACCAATTCACAGAAGATAAATTGGTAGTTAGAGAGGAAGAAGAGGAATATAAAAATATTTTTCTGTGTGTGAGTTATCAAAGTACACAGGGAAAGAGATTACGTTGGTATGTCGTCGTCCTCTGTAGTTGCTTTATAGGGAAATGGCTTCATGCTTTGTAGCTTTTTGTTGATGATGAAATAGCTCTGTGAAACATGAAATAATTCACTGGGCTACTCCACTCCACTTACTGTGAAATCAATATAAAAAACCGTGGTCTCCGTATAAAACTGAGAGTGAGCAGCAGCAGTGGCAGCAAAGTCATTTCCCTTGCTTCCTGTCTTTGACATTAATTTACATGAATTAGCATCACAGGTCTGTTTGCAACATGTGGAATTGGTCTCCACACACAATTTGCACTGCCACGAAGACCGTTTTTCTGCATTTTGCCTTTGCTTGCTTAGGTATAAAACCTTCTTCCTTTTCATAAATTGCTTGTGTTTCTACACTGCCCGGGTTTGACATTATAACATATTAGAGCATGCACACACACAAATATGTATGCTTACTAAAGAATCTACACACAAAATCTTTTGCTCAGTCAAGCTGGTAAACTTGATAATAAAAAAGTGGTGGCTGTTAGTAACAAATCCAACTAGAGTATTTGATGATTCATTTGATTTCCTCTCGTTATTAACGGCTCCTGTGGAGGAGGTAAAATCTCTACCAAGCCTAAAGGCAGTTGTGGGTCGGCGGTCTGGTCTCGTCTGGTCCGACGCAACTGATGAAGGAAATAACGGTGTTAACTTTCGCCCGTCGTGTGTCATCCTATTTCCTGTTATCACAGCAAAAATCTGGAATATGGGGTGGTACGGATTTTGTAGCAGTGATGCAGTGGCAATCATCATCACTGACTGCTATCACCACCATTATCACTGACTTGACTTGATTCTCTCTATAATTTGTGAAAATTGTTTCTGTCAACATTTGCACTAACGAAAAATCTGCTCATAGTATCTAAACTGTAAATCAAGCCAAGTGTAAACTACTTCGTAAAACGTGTAAAAAAGATGGTAACAGCAGTGGCATCACAAAATGCAAGTAAATTTATCCAAAGATAGACTACGGGAGGATTTATATTGGCAAGGAAAGATGAGTCTCTTGGAAAAAAATTGGGTTGACATTTATTATTGAACTGGAGGAGCAGCGGTAGTAGTAGCAGTGCTCCATGTTCAAAGGATGATGATGATATGCCCCAATGATAACGATGCTTTATTTACTGTAATAGGAATGAAAATGCAGCTGAGGCAGTACACTGGGCAAAATTTCTCACTTATACGTAGTTTGATTTCCTCTTTTGTAAGGTCAACATATCTTTAAAGACCCAAGCACTAGTGAAGTGGCATTTAAGAGCTAAAATGAGAAAAGAGAGAAAAAGAGGAAATAAGCTTTGCCGAGATATCATCCCAAACTTATAGTACCAATTCTAGACTAATGTGGGGATATAAAAGATACTGTTCATATGTATATTCTTAAGTTTAGGAAACCCAAGTTATGAGAAAGGAAAACTAACTTCTTCCGTAAAAGATTTTCTTGTGCCTCTTCATCTTAACACGTTGGCCCAAAGAGCTACTTCTCTCCAAAAAAGTAAGAACAAAGTCAAGTGAACTCTTGAACACGATAGAAATGATGTTGATGATGATTATAACGACTGGGTTTATGTTGATACATGAATAAGATAAGCTACTAGACTTTTGCCAACATTTTCTTGAACATAATTTCTAAACTTTTGTATTACCATCACCTACTGCACCGCGCGTGCATAGTACCTAAACGTATTAGTTGGATAAGAAATGGAAGTATGTATTACAATAATCCAAAGATGCTCTTGAATTCTCTTTAAACTTTCATTACTTTAATTCCCAAAGTACTTTTTCGACTACTTTTTTTTACAGAGAATGACAGAACAAGAAAATAAGGTGTGACGATGAACACTTTTTCTCCTTGAGTTCAAAAACTATGTCATTTCCAATTTGTGTCTATGTCCTGTGTGATAAATTTTTGTTTCAAGCTAAAATATTCACAAGTACCCGAAAGCCTTTTAAATCTATTTTTTTGGTATGAAAAGCTACAACTTTTTCTGCAATTTTTCTGTGATGATCTTGTTTATTCGCGAAAATTAGGAATAGCTTAAATGGACGCACACTTTTTTGCCATCAGAGAAACATTCTACTGCTGGTCAAAACAAATTCCAGAAATGGTAGCCTAAAGCTGAGCAGTAAAACCAGAGGAGTCCTATAAATTTTGCATTTATCCGCAGGGAACAGAAATAATACAATTTACGTGAATGGGGAAAGATACATGGTTGGAGAAAGAGATGGAAAATGCTGATGAATGAATAATAAAAAAGTATTACCACAGAGGACGGCTAGTCTGACCACTTCTTTTTTGCACTGATATGTATCCCACTCACTCTCTGCATGTTCCAGACCACAAAAGATACAATCCCGAAATTCGATCAAAGCAAGGCCTTACATCATATAGAATGAAATGGAAAACTATCAACTTTCTAGCACTAGAATAGCTTTACAATAATATACTACAATAAGTAGAAATTGCAATTTAATCTATATGGTCAGAGGAGGACAAGGGTACTCCACTTTCATTTCAATTCAAGGAAATGAACCCTTTCTAATGCTAATAAATATGCAGGCAAATGTATACGTCATGTACAAAGATGCATGCATTTTTTCCACGAAAAACTTGTGAAAAAATGTGACGCTAGGGGTTTTGGTGTTGGTCGTGGTCGAGTCTCGATGTGAGTCCTTGTCCTTGTTTTTTTTCTCGTACTTCATTTTAACCCTCGTAAACCAACAGCATCTCTCTTTTTTCACACTCTTTCCTTATGTATAACATGGCTAATTCAACTTGTAACAAAGAAGAAAAAACACATCGAAAAGAAAAAAAGTCAAAGGGAAAATGGGAAAAAAGAAGAAATGCTGTTTCTTCCAAAAGATGCAGTCAAGTCACGAACTTATTTTTTTTTTGTCTGACAGGTCAGAGAAAAGGAAGACCTCCATCGTGGTATAAAAAAGTGTCTAAAGCGAAACAACAAAAAAAGTAAAATAAAAGGTTCCTTTTTTCGTGTACGTGCGTCCCTTCAATCTCTTATGTGGTGGGAAGAAGAAAGTAGTGGTACTTTATTAACTAAACGAACCGGAGAAGGAACAAAGTTGTTGATGTTGTTAAATTGCATTATTGTACAAGGAAAAGAATGACACGTCTCTCGCTCTATCTGCTGGTCCAAGTTTGTGTCTGGTCAGGTCAACAGATGAAGAAAGTAAAAGAAGTGTTTGCGAAACTGACAGATGTACACAAGGTTGCCTTTATTATTAACACAAGTGGTGTGTGAATTGTTGAGAGAGGGTTGTGCCACGGTTCCTTATGTACATAATCAAAATCAGAGATCACTCTATTTCACATAGTTCACACCAATTAAAAGTTTTACTTGAAGGGTTGATCATGCGAAAGTTTGGGATAAATCAAATTTGACTCGTTACACACACTTCTTATAACTAGCCATCTTGTATGGTGATATACATATAATACAACGCTGGTAGCGTTTTTGAGGATGATCATGATGCCATGATAATAGTGATGCTAATGTTGTTAATGCTTTGCAATGTGGATGATGGGAAAGTGATTTAAGAATCTTTATGGTTTATATTGTGTATGTATATATATGTATGTATAGTTGGTTAAGTCACTTTGTGTCATCATAACTATAAGGCAGGTCTTTTGGTGATGCGATAATGCGAGCACGCATGCAATAAAGAGTTGTGAGCCGTAAAAACGGTTGCTAAAATAGGTTCTTCTGTTTACCTTATCTTCGGCAGACACTGAAGCGAACTGAAAATCCTTTTCGTTTTATTACCCATTTTCACTCTCTCTCTTTCTTTTCTATGTCTGCGTTTTCTAAATTGCGGAAAATGAGAATGTGGTTTAGTGTTTAGTTTCATAAAATAGACATGATAATATTGCCACTCTTTGTGTTGAATTGGATGGGTAAGGAGTGGTACTAAAAACCGAGGAAAGGAGGAAAGGTAAAAAGTGGGTGGCTGTAAGTACCAAAGTGATGATGACGATGATTGTGATTATGATGAAAGAGGGCACTTATTGCTAAATTGGAGTGTGAAATTACACTGTACACGAGAAAATCTGCTGTTGACATTTGTATGTGCAATGATCATAATCACAAGGTGGAGAAGACACATATTATCATCAACAGCACGATAGCAGCACAACATAACTATCATCATTTTCATTTACCTATCTATACACCTTTCTTTTGAACACGGGTATAGTACCCGTTAAGTTCATTTTACTCGTTCTTGTGTTGCGTAAAATTATGTTTTCACTGGCAAAATAATATAATATTTAACAAAAGGGTTTTCTTCGTACTCCATGTTTTATATGCCTCAATAGTAATGGCTGTGTTGCAATTGACGTGAATGGATCATCAAAATTAATTGACTGACTTTTGTGTACGCAGCTCTACGTTTTGTAATGATGATGATCAAGTTGACGTTGAGGCATCATCATCCACAGAACCAGAGCGAAACAGCTTTCACGTTCAGGTGGCACGCTGTTTTTCCACCATCTGTGTTCTCTCTACCCCATTCTGGGAAGATAATGGATCAAACTAATTAACTCGTTTAATTGAAGTTGAAAAGCCTCTTTCTCATCATCAAAATCATTAAGTTGACTTGTTGTTATCATTCCTTTTATTCCTCTTTAATGGTTATTTTTCTTGGTTCGTTATTAAATTATCGTTTATGTCAGCTACACACTGTGTTTATGTCTGTTTCAAAATTATAACAGTTTAAAATGTAGGTATATGCATATGTATTATTCATCTTTCATAATAAAGTTATGTTGGTTATGATTAGATACAATAATTAGTTGAATGAATAAAATTTTAAGTAGTACTGGTGAAAGCACAACTCAGCCGTCCGTAATATGATTACTTATTAAGATGTCAAAGTTTTCTCTGAAATGTTCACATCAGTGTCCTTGGTCAGAATCAAAATTACTTTTATTTTATTATTGCGCATTTGTTGGAACAATCCAGCAGTCTGTTCACCCATAACAAGTCTGTGTAATAATATCATTTGAAATCATTTATTCAACATTGAACATCAGTGCAAAGTCTGGACCTGAAAATTACATCAGAATCTGCTTATCTTTTAACTTCTATTGTTGCAAAATTCAAGTTGATTGCAAGAAAGTGTACTTTGTGCAGCGGCACTTGTTTCCTTCTTGCAAGACAACAGTTACGTACGTGTCTGAGAAAGCACACGTTACGTACACACACTATAATCAAATGAACATGCTTGTCTTTAATAATAAATCCCGCAACAACAACACTTTCCTTGAGACTAGAATTGCATACAGAAAAAAGAACACTCGCAGGGGAAGTTCTAAACCAAAATGTTTTGCTATTCGTGTGCTCACTCACGCTGCTTGTTTGTTTATTTCATACTTTTTATATTATTGTGTTTTTTCTGCTGTTGGTCTTATTCCAATCTAGATTTGCAATCTATCAATGCGCCTCTGACCCAAATTTTTATTCCTGACCTGGTACAGTAGAAAATGGCGTTTCCGTTCTCCTCCCTTTTTGCACTGCATTCATAATTTTAAAAAATAGAAGGTTTTCCCTTTGTCTTGTAATTTTTCCATCACGCAATGTTTAATGAAAAAATAAATAATTTTTTTTTCTTAAAAATTAATCATAAAAAATAGTAAGAAAAAACGAAAAGTACATATATGTTGACCATTATTGTTTTTTGGTGTCCATGTCCAGTCCAGTGAATTTGTTGATGAAAACTGTACTTTTAGCTCTGGATATGCCCCGAAAAGCCGAAAACTAAACACGACAGAAAAAGCGAAAGTGAATTGTGACTGACACAATACAGTTTGTGCATGAACAACTTGTTTGTTTTCCTTTATCAGTAGCTTTTCTGTTTTCTATGTTCGGTTTACTTTTTCACTCAGTCGCGTCGCTTTTCTCCATTTTATAAATTTAAAAAACAAAATGAGAAAGGAGTACGAAGATAGACAGATAGATAGATACCTGCATTTGATACATACCAAATAGCCGCAAGAGCTACTCCCCCTTCTCCTTCTTTTAGTTTTCTTGAGTAAGAAAACAGTAAAAGGCAATTTTGTAAGTCTGTGTCAGTCGTTTTGGTCGGCAGTATGTATGTTAGGTATTGTGTACATAGGACATGCTTAGATGGATTTCGAAGATACAAAGTGAGAGATGAGAAAAGACTTTTCCTCCACTTACTTTCCTATTCTATTCACCTATAACACGTCGTAAGCTGTGAGCAAAGGAGATAGGAAGGGAGAGGAGAAGGTAAGGAGAAAAACTTGTGTAAATACTCCCTAAAATGTTGAAGAGAAAGAAGTAGGGAAGAAGATCAAGTGTATCCGATGAAAGTGAAACGTGCTTTTACTACTTTTCTCCTTTAACATGAGCTTATTTTACTGGGAGATCTATCTCCTCAACTGCCTGTTTTGTAATAAATGGGGTCCCTTCTGGACAACAAGAAAAAGTATAGTTGAAGCAACATCGCCAAATGTTTTTGCAAGTCCAGTCATCTCCAGACCGAACCAGATAGATAGCTGAACATGAAAAACGGAATACATATACCTATCGTGTATATGTAGCACAGAAACCATTTTATTTACGAATCTAGTCCACCAAATGCATGAACATGAAAAGTAAGTTACTAAACCAAACGAAAATTATTATTTTTCCCCTCTCTAAATACTCAATAGGATATACATATGTACATACATATTGTATATAAATATTAAGTCTTAAATAAGCTGTACTTATGTATGTATAAGGCATAAGCACGTACATGTGTTTCTTAATACACAAAGTATGGAAAAATTTTACTTTTAAGTAGGTATAGAAAAGCACGAACAACCGAAAAAGTTTTCTTTCTGCCGAGAATGTTGAACAAAAAAACTGGATGTATGCCTGGAAGCGAAGTAAAAGGTCTTTTTCCATCACTGATACCATTGCTGCAGTGAGTGTAACAAAAGAATAT
Organism: Entomobrya multifasciata; assembly: GCA_034693345.1. Classification (NCBI taxonomy): domain Eukaryota; kingdom Metazoa; phylum Arthropoda; class Collembola; order Entomobryomorpha; family Entomobryidae; genus Entomobrya; species Entomobrya multifasciata. The sequence goes on along the minus strand of JAQFXM010000608.1, from coordinate 9,591 downwards.
AAAACTCTTTTACAAATGCATGGAGAATAAAAGAAAATATATATTGCACTGCGAAAAACTGATTTCATCAGCAGAAGCGTCAGAAGCGTATACCTACTTGCATCGCTCTAATGGGCATACTTAACAAAACTTACAAAGAATACTTGGGAGTGCAACTGTACAAGCGCTTCTGTCATTATTGTCATCTTTTTATTGTACTAAAACTACATACTACACATTTTAGCTCTCTTCCCTCGTCTTTTCCTTTTGTTTCTCTTCTTTTGTGGGAAAAAGTGCACCAGAGGAACAAGACATAAACTTTGCAGTTATATTTTTACTGCATATTTATCTATGACACGGTGGCATGTAGCGTGTAGTTCGTTATACCAAAAAGATGATTCTTGAGAAACTTTTATGTGACATGGGTTGGGTTACATGCAGCACAGGATGGAGACTAACATGCATTGTTAGCTTTAACCTTTCTATTTTAACATAATATATTTTTCTCTTCTCTTAACAACCTTTCCTCAGCCCTACTTTCGCTTTTTTCGGTGCGTTCTAGCATGTATGATCATCATAATGACTTGGCCGTTAAAAAGAAGTCGTCACACAGACACTACATTGGCGCTATCACCGTCATCGTTTGTTTCTCTCTGCATTCTATGTAGACTATCTAATTTACTGCCGTGCGACACATTTTACGTTTGTGTGCAATGAGCACGAAAGAAAATGAGTCGAAGCAAAAAAAGCTTTTTATTACTCTATAATGTCTGCGGGGATATTGAACTGTGTTGCGCTTGATAGATTAGAAGACGAAGAAGAAGTGGAAAACTGGGAATTTTGTGTGTCGCAAAAATTTCGCCATGAAGCGTTACATTTAAAACAGAGTTTATATGTCAGCAAAATTGTAGTCGTACAAAAAGTGACATTGATACTTTTTATAACACTTACATTTCATTTTACGCCGTTTTATTCTTATGTTGAAGGCATGTCATTGCCACATTATTATGGCAGCTATTATCAGAATTTTATAGATATGTGTATTGAGATCGGCTCACATTTATGCATAATATAGAGCCTGTATCTAAATCCACCAATTTTCTTTGTCAGTAGAATATAAGTATAATTTGCAGGATGTCTGTATCTAATGATGTCCAAGTTGAAGACGCCAGTGTCATATCCATGACATATACCATTTAGAATGGTATGATGTCGTTTTCTCAAGACACAAAAGGCAACAATAACGACTTTAATATTTCTGTCTGGTTGTGAGAGGAAGATATTAAGTATTTTACTGTCTTTCAACTACGATTTTCCTGTTTTCTATCTCCACTCATTGTTTTCATTTGACACAGAATGTAAGGGACGAGACGAAACGAGAGAAAAAGCGTTAAGAGTTTTCATAGTTCATATAATACATCACATCACACAACTTGGCATTACTTCATTCACATTGCTCGACTTTGATTGTGTAAAGAAGCATTGAATAGCTGAGCATAAACGTGGCTTTTATTATTACGATTATTACCCCCTTCGTTGCCATTTGCCATCTATCTATTTTCTTTTCAGCTTTAACCAAACGAATGTTTTTATTTTGTAATCCCTAAAGAAAGCAAACCAAATGCAAGTATAGACGCAAGAAAAGGAAATCATACAACTAGTGGTTAAATAACAGACCTTGTTTAGTTGATTCACAAGGGCAAGTTGAGAATAACCCCAAAAAAACCGGTGGTGGTTATCTCTGAATACTCATCTCCATCAACTCATCCATCCAATTCACCGAAAAACCCTGGCCTGGGAACCATATCATGTTTATAATACACACATATAGTGACGATCCAAAAGAAAAGAGCGAGACCACCAGCCTTGATCTGTCCAGCGAGGCAGAATTAAGTGCGGATATATATAATCCATCCGCCACAAAACAAAAAAATGTACCTACTTTACTGTACCAAATAGTTAACGGAGGAAAGAAGAAATCGTCAAGAAAAATAGATATAACGTACAAGATATATCTCTTGGTTTTTGGAATAGTTGATGGCGACTGGTCCACTGGCTGTACTTTACTTTGCTTACCGCCGTGGTTTTGCCCTTCCTCCGGTTCAGCTCCAGTCCAGATAAAAATCCATCGCTCCACTGTTGCCATTTTTTCTGTTTTAGCCTTCTTTACAACAAATCTTTTGCTGAACTCTGCAAAAAAAATTCACATCCTTGCGTCCTCTCCTCCCTTCCGGAATAAATACAATAAAAATACTTGCTAGAGAGGAAAAATATGAGACAAAATACAGTTGCTTTTTTCACTGTTCCGCTTCTTGTTGTTTTACTCTTTTTTGCAAGAAAAAAGTCTATTCTTTCCTCTTTGAAGAAACGATAAGACTATGGAATTTTCACGGTTGAATGAAAGATCAATACTTGTAAATGAATATATGTGTGTAGTCCTGTGTTTGTATTGCATTGTTCCACTCTTCTTTTCTTAAATCTGATAAAGTAGTTGTGGCAGACGCAGACGGGAAAAGAATGTACGAAAAATTACTGTGTTCACTACTTTCTCGGACACATTTCTTCATGTTCAAAAGCTCACGTATGCTAAATGATAGGTACATACACAGCGATATATTTCTTTCATGCTTGTTTTTCTTTGGGTGCGATATTGTAAAATAACAAGTGGAGACGAATGAAAGAAGACAGAAAACTACGTACTGAATCTAATTCCTTTATATTCCCTGGTTTAATGTTAACTGGAAAGGGTTCATTCTTGTGTAAGTAAGCACGTTATAAATGAAAATGGCATTAGCAGAAAAGAAGGCAGAGACCCTCTCTCTCTTCTCCTTTTTTGGCATTTATAGGGCTTCACTTCTCGTTTCCTCTTTCTCGTAGGCTTTTACTAATATTACTTTACATACATATATTGGTGCAGCAGCGTCTTGTAAGTTTTGTTGAATGGCGGGTGGAGGAATTATAAATGGATGACTGGGCTTGTTTCCACATCGCACCATATCGTCATATTGCATGGAAGAATGATAATGATGAGCGAAAGCGGTTTGGAAAGAATAAAAACGGCTGGCATGCCTTACGGTCAGCTGCTTTTCAATCAAGAAAGGCTTGTAGAAGTATGTGTTTGTGTGCTCCATTCCCGACACAACAACACATTAAAAGGCTTTTTATGCTGATGGAGATGGACTGCTCTATGGCTGCTGCTGGGTTTAATAGGCACATTTTCTTTTACTTTCTCCCTGTTTCTGCGGCCATAGGTTGTGGACCAAGAAGTATAATGAAAGCAGGTGATTTCTAACAAGAAAACATTATTTAAATGGGAAGAGAATGGTGGATGTTGTTGATGATGAATAAAATGGTAGTTTTTCACAGAAACAGGAAATTAGGAAAAATGTGATGCGGTGGGTGGGGCAATGTGAGAAATAAGTGAAAAAAAAGGGTTTAGAAGCTAAAGTAACGAAGAAGAGAATAGTGTTTAGGGTAAACACACATGGACTCAGCTTTAAATGTGATTATTATGATTACAATATGGCCTAGTTCTATATTTTCATGGGAAATTGCACAAACAATTTATTTCTTCTTATCCATTGAATTTACAAGCTAAATAGCTTAAGCATGAATAGGAAAGTGTAGACTAGACATTGCAAAATGCATACAAACAAATCTAATAAACAAGTTTACGTAAAAAGTAAATACGAGGAAGGATATGATATGAATAAATATGGGTACAAGAAATATATTGCCTTCCATTCAAAAGTACAAAAAGGTAAAAAGATTTGTGTTTTTCTTGACATAGCTTGGTGTAGCGGAGATACCATTATATTTCGAGTAAATATGTAATGCAAATAAATGTGGAAGTTGAGAAAGAGAAACATTGAGAAAAACAAGAAGATTGTATAATAGCCAAGTGTTTTTGGGTGAGGTTGGTTGTTTGCAGTTAGATTGATAGAGGTGAATAAAGTGAAGTGAAATGGGCTGTGCAAAATGTCCGACGTTTTTTATCTTGCGAAAAAACGGATGGCTAAAGTAGAGAGAAAATGCATTTGAGATATGGATAGTTTTTGAGATATGAAGAGAAAGCCGCACTGATATTTGTTCGGAATGATATTACCATGCAATAATATATAGGTATGTATGTATGTAGACTCTCACACAATTTCCAATAATAAAAGTGAAATGGTAATTTTTTGCTTTATGCCTTATGCATTTTTCTGGAAGCATTCAGAAACCGCATACACATTCCAGAAGATTGTAAATACGCAAAATCTAAGTAGCACGCCACGCCATACACACACACGAAACCAACACAATCAAAATGAGATCAAAGCATGACATGCATTGCATATTTACACGATTCCTGCTTTCTTTGATTGGAATCCCCTTTCTCTTTTTTGAATTGACTAAAACTGTATTTATGTGTGTGTCTGGTAGCTAGGTTTTGGTTTTTGATTGTGATGGTGAATGAATGGCAATGGATATGAAACGGAACGAGTGCAGCGTGAGTAAAAAAGGGGGATTTGCATAAATAAATATTTTAGTGGTAGCAGCGTACTAGTCAGGAAAGAACAAAAAATGTGCGCATACCGTGATGATATGGCAGTCAAGCCGGCGGTTTGGCATGAATGCATGACTGGAGATACATATAACGATGTACTATGCTGCTTTTTGGTATGAAAATGGAAAACGATTAAGTACCAGTTTGGTTCATGCAAAATATTGAGTCGGTTTTTGCACCTAAGGAGTTACCACAATTGACATATTTCCTTTATCCGAAAATAATTAATATGCCATGTTATTTGATTTGCAGTTTTTGCATACATGTATTGCACTACTTTACAATACTTCACACAAAGATACATATATTATATGTAATTAAAGGAATTTATTAATTAGCAATTCAAGAAAATTACATCAATACCTACGTTGTGTTACTGATATGTTGCACACTGATGATGCATAAAACGGCAGTGCAGTTGTCGGTCGACAATTTTTTCTCTGACAAGGAACACTTTTAACCTTGCCTATTCAACAAAAACTGAAGTGCACAAACTACAAAGCGAAAAAAAATCCTTTGAGATCCCATATTTGGCATTGGCAAGATAGACGTATATTTTTGTCATTTGTTGGAGAAAAAATGGTTTCATCAAATCATGTTATTCTTTCCTTTCATTACTTTCTTGGTATAGTGTTAATATTACGATTTTGTCGTGATGCTGAATTTCGGTAAATGGAAAAGCAGGTCACGTCACGTCAAATATAATTTACAGAATGACGAAAAGTGCACATACCTACTATAACATTTTGTCCTTGTAGTACATAGAATTGTTGAGCTAGTAGCTATAAAAGTGTAATTGTGAAATGAAATGAATCATCATTTCCATCGCCGTCAGCACTGTGTAGAGTGTAGAATAGAAAGTAAAGAATAAAAGTAAGCAATTGCGAAGAAGCTCTGCTTATTTAGAGAAAAGTGAGTTCTTACGAATATATCCATATGTGTGTATATCCCTACTTCCAAAGACAAATCTTCACGAAATAAGAAACTGAATTGAAAGTGCACATACAGCAAAAAATCAACACGAGTAATAGTGTAAATGGTTGGTAGAATAGGCGTGGCGCGACGCTTCGCCAACGCGACGTTTAACCAACGTCACTTCACCAAATATTTATTTTGTAAAACGACACTTCGCCAAAAGCATATTTTTGGCCGACGTCACTTGGCCAAATCCAGTTTTTTTCACTAACGACATTCTACCAAAAACTAAGTTTTGGAAAACGTCACTTCGCCAAATCAAAAAATAAGACGATAAGCCAAAACATCAATTCACAAAAAAATAATTAGAGTTTACAAATAACTTGATTACTATAAATTCAGTTCTTGCCTTTAGCAATTGTTACTTCACATTTAAAGCCTTGGTATTGAAAAGCGAATTTCAAAATGATATTTAATTCATGCGTTGAAAATTTACAGACTGTTGGTTAAGACACTACTATTACCCATTATTTTGGTTACCCATTGAACATCTATTCATATTTCGCACCAAAACCTAATCTCCCGCTGATTTTACTTCTGAACCTTTTTAATTGGCAATAAAAATAGCAGGGAATCAAATATTCAATTTTTGTGAGCAATTTATCTTTTGAGATTATTTTTTAAACTTTGATTTTAACAAATCACCTCAGCCATTTTTTAGTCTTATATAAATTAAAGCTAATAGCTTTGGTACACAGGACATACGAAAGGAAACAAGAAAAATTTCATTGCTTTCTACAAGCTGAATTCCTGGTACATGGATTTTTTCCTATGTGCTTATTCGTATATCTTTTAAAAATATACCAAAAACTGCTTTCTTATTTTAACCCAAATTCGGTTATTTTTTCGGTTTTGAAAAACAAATTCCTGTTCTAATACACTAGTATAAAATTACATTTCATGCTTCGAATTCGAATCAATTATTTGTTTAAGTATTGTCGGGCTAATACCTGTACGGGTTAGGCTCAACTGGTTTAAGTTTCAAAATTGATGAGATGTAAAGTGTACGATTGTGCCCGAGTTATGTCGATGGGCAAGATGATATGTTAGGCTGTGCTAGTTAATTTCAAGCAAGCTGTAGACTATTGAAGATAGTTCTTTCAATGAAAAAAATTTCTGAAGATTTACTCATCTTACTTTACTTCTCTGGATTTGGCCTACTGTCGTGTCCTTTAAATATCTTTTTGGCAAAGCGTCGTACCCCTCAAGTTCTTGTTTTGGTTAAGTGTCTTATTTTAAAATTTTGGATTTGGTGAGACGTCGCACATCGGCTGCGAACACCAAAAAATGCAGATTTGGTGCAACGTCGTTTTGGCGAGGCGTCGGACAATCAGAATAGGAATCACGATGATGACTGTGAGAGTAAAGATGATGATGTGAAAATAGAAAAAGTAAAGCAAAGAAAATAAGTCAGTAGGTAGAAACCACGCAGTACGGTAACGAAAAGAGAAAAAACTAGTGTAAAGCCAAAGAGACAAAGTGAAAAAGAAAGACTTCAAGGAAAAACGATGATGATCATGAGAACAGAACACATACAAAAAAGTTGGTCTAGTTTCTTAACCGAAAAAAACTACGGCACACATTTCTATGCCTTCAGGGAAAAACTGAGAGACAGGCAAAAAGCAAAGATACATATTATAAGGTAGGCAGGTAATGTGTTGGTAAGAAGGTTATCGAATAGAAGGGACGACAGGAGAAGGACAAGGAAAAATGCGACGTGAGGAAAAACTAACAAAAAAATCTGATGAATGTATGTATGTACGTACCTGTGAGTGTGTGTGTGTACTTTTCTTTCCCACTTTCACCTATTATTTTGGTTGAAAGTAGCTTGGGTTTTTTGGTGGCAGTAGTGGTGGTGGCGGTGGGGAATTCGGTGTTAGTAAATGTAGGATTTTGCTAGTGGCAGTAACACTTTAGCGAAGAGAGACGACTTGGCTTGGCTCTCACTGTGGCTGATGGCATTGAAGAAAAAAATTGTGTGTTTACCTTACTGATCTACAGACTGAGATGAGAATATTATTGGCATTTTCAGTGTTTTATGTAGTCTGTGTGCGAACATTTATAGGTATAGTATTTGTGTGTGAGTACATTTTATATTGTTTTTCTTTCTGATAAAAAAATATAATAAAATATTTTTTGTCTTTTTTTCTTGTGCTAGGCCCTGGACGTGTGGAACTGACTGGACTCTACCCAGGGCCATATTTTGACCTGGAGAGGAATCAAGACAATGTTTCAGCCCATGTGGGAACTCATGCTTACCTGCCGTGTTATGTGAAACAATTGGGAAACAAATCGGTAAGGCAAGCTATGAGCTTATGAAAAAATAGATCACATCTCAAAATATTTGCTTTATAGAAAATATAATTATCTGGCATAAAAATTTATTACTATTTTTACACAATGTGTATGTATAACTGGAAATATAAATATCTACCAAAGAAAAATGTCTTGTAACATGTACAACGTATTACTGTTGTCACCTTTTGTAGTCTATACCATAAACTTTTTTATTCTTCTTTTTTGTTCTTTTCTTCACGAATGACTTTCGCTATTTTGGGATTTACACTGTCCGTTATTCGCTGTACAAGAATGTATGGAGCTTGGAAAAGTTCAAGGGATAACCATGAAAATGGCAGTATCCCACAAGTTGAATTACAAAGAGTATTCCCACGTGTCCTTTTTCCTCGTGTACCTTCATAACTACCTACTCTATCAATGTTTGTACTTTACGAAAATCCATTTTCTCAGTTTTTACACATAATATACATTTATATACTTACGTTAGAATTTGGTTGGATGGGAAATCGTTTTAAAGGTATATATTTATATAGTAAGCTTGTTTTTATACTAAAAAATTATTTCTCTTACATCTCTACACACTGCACACCGTAAATTGATCAAGCGATTTCAAACGAATGAGCTAGAAACTTCTTTTAAGAAAAACCTTCTGTATTTTTATCAAAGAAAAAATATTTATTTTCTATTTACTCTCTCATCTTTTTACCTTTCACCTTAATACTATTCCCTTGATTAGCAAACACGTCTCGTTCTCATCGTATAAAAGGTCATGATGCGTTGCATATTTTATGTTGGCAGTTTCTAGGGAAAAAATGTAGACCACTTATTTTGCTGTTTGTCCACCTGTTGTTTATCTTCTCAGTGTATCTCTATTCATCAAGCCAACGCTACCATCACATCACGCCGCAAGATTTACCATTGCGTCCCTAGTTTTTATTGTAAAGTTTTGTGCAAAAGCGCAAAGCTGAAGACAGTGTGTCGACGACATTCCCATTACACATTAATCCATAAGAAAAAACGACGACACCCCACCATACCTTTACAGTCCACTGCCCTGAAAGCATCTTTGAAAAACAAACTAATCCCACACCACTTTACTTTTTTCTCTCTCCTGACATTATCATCGTCATCAACGTGAAAGCTAATTAAAATATATTTTTCTCCTTGACGGTGTGGGATTGGTTTGGCCTGGTTTGCGTGTGGGAAAGAAGCAATATGTATGTATTTGTGAGGGAAAAAAGCTTTCACGATACATTACCCAGTTGAGTTTCTTTTTCCATGGGTTGACTTGGGAAACCTGGAGAAATGAACAGATGAGAAAAAAATAAATGATAATGGTGGCAGTGGTGGTGATGGGTGACGCATCCTCCTTATCTTTCATAAAGATAATGAGTTTGTAGAAGGAATATAAAACTATACTTTATACACCTACGTATATTTGTACAATGTATGTATATTTTATGCTTGTTTTACAGTGCGAGAAGTATGGAGTAAGGGGTGTTAGGGTATTGTTTAGATTTGCATATATTTGCCTTGGGTCGGACGAAGTTAGGCAAATGACTCAGAGCAGCGGGATAACCTTGAGTGTTATTGGGTGTATCACAATACACAGCAACTCATCCAGAAAAGTAAAACATTGCTGAAAAGTAGAGCAATAGTCGGTCCATCCGTTTTGTGCATTATAATGCATCCATAAAATAGCTAGGTAGATTCCTTTGTGTGCATTTACACACAGCATCACAAAATGAAGGACAAGGGCAGGGACTTTTAGTTTATCTGTACGACTGAGC